>CAJQZM010040556.1:0-15797 GCA_907164665.1 Colias nastes | reverse complement strand
TTTTTCTTTTTGTCATTGCGTACTAAGACCCCTGTAGAACCGCCATCCTGTTACAAATGACTCGAAATTTTGTGTCAGTATCTCCCGGTCTAACAGAGCAAGTAATGTAGAATACGAACCGTTAACATCATGTTAACCATAGATGTTAACATACCGTTAGGTAATTAAGCAGTTTGGGACTAGATGGCGTTGTGTGTATGATTTACAAGATTTACCTAAAAAGTATTTAGGTAGCTACATTTTCAACGACCGTTGAATATCATACAATTGGGTTTCGTACACAATCATCGAAATAGGAATAGTACAACTACAATATTTCAGACATAATGTTGATCTTTAAATGGAGTCTGAAAAATTTTCAATCTTCGCTATTCCCTAACAAAAGCCTCTTGGCAGAAATATCGTTGTGAACGGGATAATACCTACAAGAGTCAAGATCTTGAGCACAATACACATCGCGTCATATTTTTTGTACTTTTTTTTTATTTCCTGGATCATAACTAGGTATGGATCTCTTGTATGATATTTATTCATTTTTGAATAGTTGCCGCCTAGCCTGGGCAGTTTGATTTTCAATTCTAAAGTAATGTTCAAATGTGGCCGTTGGCGTATAAGGAAAGAAAACCGGGTATATCTTATAGTGTGTAGAACAAACTGTAATAAATAAAAAACCGAATTTCAAATAAATATTTTATTATTATCCATCGTAAAGCCACGGACGTCATAATAACTAATACCAACTGATTAAAACTAAGAGCCTATAATCTTGTAAATATGTATATTCTTACCACCCGTATTTTTTGGTTCTAATAGTAACTTTAAATTCACCTGTATAAATAATATTGTAATACTCAAACTCAAACTCAAACTCAAACATTTATTTATTCAATTAGACTTCTTCTAGAAGCACTTTTGAAACGTCATTAAGTACATAATATATTTTAACATTTACCACCGATTCGGAAAGCAGTATCTACGGAGAAGAATCGGCAAGAAACTCCATAGTTGCTCTTTTTAATCATGTCAGATTTACAATTTTACAAATTAAATATGTAATATCATAATATATTATCATAATATGCCAAAGAACTGTCCTGTGGTTTTTACGCGACAACCCTCCATGGGTTTTTATCTTCCATATATTCCTTAATACTGTAATAGGCTCTCTGTACAAGTACATTTTTTATATAAGTTTTAAATTTAGAGCTACTAAACTCTTTAATATTATGAGGAATTCTGTTGTAAAAGCGTATACCTTGGCCCATAAATGAATTTTTAACTTTAGCTAGCCGGAATAATGGCATTTCAATTTTATTTCTGTTTCTTGTGTCATAACAATGTCTATCTCCTACTTTTGTGTGTAAGTAAGCGTTATTGTGTACATATAAAATATTATTAAATATATACTGTGCCTGTATCTTCCTTATCCGGTAGCACCTACATAAAAATCTTCATTTCTATCATTGATTACTATACTATTTTTATTAACTTTTCACCATAAAGTTCATCCCATAGCCTCATGTTATCTTCATCGACGTTCAAATCGCACTTGAGTGTCTTGTCGATAACAAAGCAATATTTGCCTTCTTCTGTGAACGGTTTCCATTCTATATCGCTGAAGTTTGCAGTGGGATTTCTAAAAAACGATAGATCGCGTAAGATATTATGAAAATTTCTTTCGCTACTAACGCAGAAACGCGTAAAGGTATAAATAGTGAGACTGGAGACATAAAATATAATGTTTATTAGAAAAAATGGTTACAGGTTTACATACAAAAAAGCCATATCTGCGTGTTGCAATTAATTGTCAATAACTTTATCGACAGTTGGTATTCTGCACTGAAAAAATCTGTACTATTCTTAGATAGTTTTATAACAAACTGAATATTTTAAATCTTAAATATCTAATATGTCTAAGTAGTTATAACTTTTAAAATAATTTAAATTTCTGCCTAATTTTATCTAGTAAGAAAGTCTTGTAGGATAATAATGGCTCATGACAACAATTAGGTATTATTGAACTCTATCGATTAGTCTATTACTGGTTGGTATTTGTTCCCTCACGAAGGAGGCATATGTGGCGTATAACGGGTCTCATAGACGTTTCAAGGTATTAAGTACTAATATAGTATTCAAGCAGTGTCTAGTAAGTAATCGTGGTTACATATACTTACCTACTGTAATTTGTGATACGTACTAGAGACGCCAGGGGCGCCGGGTTTTTAAAATTCTCGTGGGTGCTCCTGGAGCTGGAGTCCAGCTTTTTAAATGACATACCTAGCTACATATAATTTTGTTATATATCTAGGTGTCGCCATTTTGTATGGCGATCAATCCATCGAGATTAGAGAAGTCAGAAGTACTTACAACGGAAGACTAAATCTATGAAAGCGAAGCTGCGTACGGAAGTCTAGCTAGTAATTACTAAATGGACACAAGAAAATACAAGATTATTTAGAAAAAAAGTTTGGAAAATCCAAAAGTGCACGACTCATAATGCTCATTTAATTATGAAATATAAAAAAAAAAAAAAAAAATATATATATAGATATACAGTCTTGTAGTTTTCGTTTTTTATTAATTGCAATTAAACGACACTGAATTAATTAATCATTCGCATTCAGTGACCTACAATCGTCGATTAGAATATTTAAAAAAAAAATTTAACTCAAATGATGGATTTTTTCACAAGTTATAGTGTTTTCAGGTTTCACACATGACGGACAGGAAAATTTTTTGACCTATTTCGGTGTTTTTTTCCAATTCTATTGAAGTAAATCAATTTTTAAAAAGTATGGGATTAATCTCCATTAAATTATCTCGACAATAGTATGCAAAATATCTTGATTCCGTGAACTAACAAGGCTATAATAATAAGATTAGCTGCAAAAATGAGGCGAAAAAAATTTTTCGATCGTAAAGCACTCTCTGATGCTTCGCATCGTCGTGCAAAATAATTTTTATTCAATGCGATGCGAACGTATTTTGACGAACTACTGCTCTCTTAATAAATATGTCTGCAATATTTTCCAGTTCTAAATCATCTGCTATGTCTCTGTTTACATGCACTACCATGTAATTATTCTGTCTTTGCTGAGTCATAGTACTCCTCAAATAAGTCTTTATTCTTCGTAATGCGGAAATTACCTTTCAGCGGTGCATGTCGATACTGGAATAGTTAAAATGATTTTTAATAATTTGATGACTTCTGGTATCATATCTTTGGTAGATTCGCAATGAGTAGTTATAAAAGAAATAACATCCTCTACACTATTGAGTTTGCAATTTTTTGTTTGCGCGATATCTAAAAGCATGTTTCGATGAAGAATCAAACGATTTATATCAAAGTCATCTCCATAAAAGTTTTTCACATATTCGCTGCTTGTATCATTATTTTGCTGAGTAAGAAATAGTTCCATGTTACTTAAGTGAGCCATAGTATCTTTAGTAAAGCGCTGTTCAATACAGCCTATGACTTTATCTAACACTTCAAAATACATTTTTCGATAAAAGTCAACTGGACTAGAAAAATTGTGCGGTTCACTTGTAGAGTCGTCTATCTTTTTAGGTATTCTCCGTATTCTTGGTGTTTTAGGTTCATCCAATTCCAAAACGTGAGCCAAATCTACAGTAGTTTTCCAGACGTTTTCAAATTTTTCGTCAGTTCTTTGGGACGATATAACATCTTTGACTGTATTTATATTATCGACAGCTTTTTGCAGATGCAGAGACATCTTCTGTAACGTAGCATTTAAAGCTTCAATGCGACTAAGAATTTCTATCAGAATTTTAATGATAAATAGAGATTCGAAAGACTGAAGAACGGTTAGGTTTGTTTCTAGGCGCGCGTATTACGTTTAATAATTATGTTTATTATTTAGATCGCGCGGGTTTGTTAAAAGATGAGAATTATTATTTTAAATATTCATAGTCGTGGACCTCGTGGGTGCTCGGCACCCACTATTTACCTCTCGTGGGTGCTGGAGCACCCGAGCACCCACGTAGTCGGCGCCCCTGAGAGACGCTATAATATTACCACAGTATTATATTGTAATACTGTGATATTACACCGCCTCTCTAAGTAAAAAAAAATAATATTTGAGAATTGAGCGCCGAAAGGCATGTTTTAATTGACAAGGGCAATTAAATGATAACATTGTTTATAAGTAAATTAAACGTTCCTTATATCCAGAAAGGACTTGTTAAAGATATTTCTTGATAAAGTATGAGACGTAACAACTGGCTATTATGAGCCTTATTTTTCGTAGGTACTGTGGTAGGTACCTACTAGATAGATATTTAAATTTTGAAGCTCTATAATATTTAATGGTTTTAAGTTTCCAAGTTCAACCTCATTTAACTCGTTACTCGTTTATGTTATTTTCTAATTACAATATGTTATGTATCAAATTCTTAATTGGTAGGTACCTACGTACATATTAATAAATAAAACCGGCCAAGTGCGAGTCGGGCTCGCGCACAAAGGGTTCCGTAGCAGCAAATATAATAAATTACAGTTAAATCAACCTATCTCAAAAACTATAAGAGATACTTTGATCAAACCAAAAATCGTTGAAAGAGTTAATTAGCATGCATCACCTCTATTTTTTTTAGAATTTTATACCCCGTAGTTATAAAAATAGAGGGGGGGGGACATACTTTTTACGACTTTGAGAGCTGATATCTCAAAAACCGTTCACTTTAAGAAAAATGTTTTTTAGAAAACTTTATATCATTTTAAAAGACCTTTCCATTGATACCCCACACGGGTATGTACATCGAAAAAAAAAATTTCATCCCTCAGTTACATGTATGGGGGGCCCCACCCCCAATTCTTTTTTTTACTATTTAGTGTCATATTTTTGTAGCGGTTCATACAACACATATTCCCATCAAATTTCATCACTGTAGTACTTATAGTTTCCGAGTAAATCGGCTGTGACAGACGGACAGACGGACAGACGGACAGACGGACATGACGAAACTATAAGGGTTCCGTTTTTGCCATTTTGGCTACGGAACCCTAAAAAGTATCCTACATTTTGTCTTTCAATAGGAATAATGTATATATTTTATTCCTCTAAGACCGCCAATTGTACTTAGTGTAAGTTATATTTAAGTGTTTGTATTTCTTGTTTTGTTATCTTTAAGTGCAATAAAGTATTTATAAATAAATAAATAAATAAATAATATAAAAGTAAAAACATTCTTACCCGCATGACGCAAAATTAACCCATAGTTTTACAACTTGTTCTATAGCAAACTTTGAATCTTCAGTTAAAGGAATATTCAAGCACTTTATATTGAATAGGTAAGGCAGATCATCTGCATGACAGACGCCGGCAACTTGGTCCATTTTATAGCGTTTCTTTGTATGATTCCTTTCAGTTTCTGTCTTGAATTTGTAAAAGTATACTGGCTTTAAAGAATTTATAAAATGGTAGCGAGCAAATCTTCTAATGTTATACGAGAATACACTGTCTGTGTGTAAATCAACTAAATTTTGTAAGATTTCTAATGATATAGGTTTGTTTCCAAAGTATTGGTCTCGCACTTTTTCATCCATTTGCTTTATAATATCAAGCGAAGTATTTAATTTTAGTTCTCTAGGTAATAATATTCCTGTCTTTGAAAAAAATGATAGAGAGTCAATGAAACTTCGACATATCTCTATACCTTCTCCTGATGTGTATCCCAACATTAATGGTATTTTAGCTATTTTTCCTTTTTTTACTAAATTTATCGGAGCATCGCTTAAAAATTTTTCTACCTTTAAATTTGGGTTCTCAATAACAGGTGAAAAGGTCATAACGTCTGATATTTCTGGACATTCCGTGACAACGGTAGGTAATTTAACATTTATTAAAGACTCTGACGGAACACCTCTAAGAAATTTCAAAAGCTCGTTAATATCTTCAGTATCTTTTCCAAGTAACTTACCCAGTTGGAGTGCTCTTTGTCTAGCATAAATATTATAGCTCCAATCATTAAGGCATACTCCACTTTGACAGATAGCTTTATTAAAGAGACCCTGGCTCATGTCGGAAATCATGTGGTACGATGTAGATGAAGCTCCAGCGCTACATCCAAATATTGTTATATTTTCAGAATCCCCTCCGAACGAGCTAATATTTTTTTTCACCCACCTTAAAGCTGCAACTTGATCTTTCAATCCCGCGTTACCAGATACTTCTTCGTTATCTAGGCATAAAAAGCCAAATACTTCTAATCTATAATTGAAAGTAACTAAAACAATATCGTGCTGCATGAAAAATTCCGGTCCATAATAATCGGAGTTACCAGAGCCGGTATAGAAGGCTCCCCCGTGTATCCAAACCATAACTGGAAGCTTTTTTTCGGGCTGAAGCATTTTTGTATATACATTGAGGAAAAGGCAATCTTCACTGCCCGTATCAATTTTTTCAAGACGTTCATTGTATTGTGGACAAACTGGTCCATGCTCTAATGCGTCACGAATGCCGTCCCATGGTTCAGGTGGCTCTGGTGCCTATAAAAGCGCAATAAATGTCCTAAAAGCAAACTAGCGAGCAGTTTAAATAAAATTGATTAAAATTAAAGATATCTTTGAAACATTCAACAGCAATCAGCAGTCTAAAATATGATATTTTATGGGGCGTAGTGCTGACCGCAGCATATAATTTTTTTATTTAAATATGAGCTTATGAGTTTTTGTTCGATTACTTCCCGATAATTAGAAGGTGCGGGAGAGAAATTTGTCTGTTAAAAATGGAAAATATTATTGAATACCTAGGATTAAGTAGAGTTAAATATTTTGAAATTCGGGGAAAATAAAAATTTGAAAATACACATGATTGTAGTTATAAATATTACAAACGGTGCATTGCACTGCAAAAATTGACAGCCAAATAATTTATTGCATACTCCGTCGGTCCAGTGTTTCTGGAGAGTAATCTCTAAAGATTATTCCAACTTTTCACACAAAATGACCAACCACAATTTTGTTTATATATTCGTTGCTTATGAATTTTTTACTAGACTGTAGACTAGACTTTGAAGTATAAAAATTAGGCTATTGGTATGAAATAAATTAAATTTGCACCTGCAAAAAATTATTAGAGTGTATTAAGGATTAAAAATTTATCCGTCGGTTTTGATCCAATGTAATATCCGATATTAACAATAGTGAATAATATAATGTGGCTTACTACTTAATATAAAACAAATATAATATTTATGTATTGCTCTAGCTACAAGTAATTTGTTTAAAAGGCATTGGGGTGAATATGTTAGCGCGTCAAATGTTTCACAGCGGAAGGACATTCGTAAATTAAAAATATTCTATTCTAATTGATTTTCAAGATAAGTTGTAGCTCTTGCCCGCTCAACTTACTACCTACACCATAAATTCATGGTTATTGGACTCGGGTAGCCTACTTTACAATAATTTACTTTCGGGCCAATTCTATTAAGACTTAAATGAAACGAACGATAGCTATTTTATTGAATTTTACATCGTAACCGAACCTCTATGGTAGGTATCTACTACATGTTACAGAACATTTTACGTACCTTGAATCTTAATTCGCCGATAGGTGGCTTTGCATACGGAATGCCTTTATAAGCGTAATAAGTCTCGGCGTCCGCGTTACAAACGGCTCCTTTCAACATTCCTTGTTCCACTTTGACGACACTCATCCTAAGAATTGCCTGCTCTGTGAAATAAAAATAAATTGAATATATTGTTGTTACAATTTTTGGTTGGTTAAACGTGTGTGTTATATTAGGCTCTACGACAGTGATAATAATGCGATAAAAATTCGAATACTTTTTGAGAGTTATTAAGATAGTCAAATTATTACGCCTATTAAGTTTTAATTGTGTTGGTTTAGTAGATCATACAAAAGGACAATTGTTTCTTTGATTATCTAGTTAATTTTTGTATTAGGTACCTAAGTTCTTACGTAGGTAACAAACCAAAAAAAAAACAGTCGAATTGTGTCCTCGATCCTCCTATTTTTTGAAGTCGGTTGAAAAGATAGTCGGATTAGATAGTAATCCCATTCATGACTCAAGAAAGAACAGATTTTATCAGAGAAGATGGATTAACATTAAAAAAATACAGTCTACCCGAGTGGAGCTGGGTATAAACTTCTAATATTATTCGCGCCAGCATGACTAAGTAATTTCAAGATAACACGAAAAAAACATTTTTTTCAACCGACTGCAAACGTAAGAAACTTATCTAACAAGTGTGTATTAATTTTGCCAGAAATGAATGCAAAGTTAATCGATAAATATAAATAAATTTTATTCTGCTATACGCAGCTCAATTAAAACAACATCTTAATATTATCTTGATCAGACTCGATAACTTTAGAATATCTCAAATATCTACCATCAGTATTAATACCTAGAGCACCTTTACCTACTCTATTATTTTAAATAATTTAAAATGTAAGTGGTAATTACCTACAAAACTGTTTTCCTGGCTGATTTGTTCCAGAGTAATGTTTTGACTGATTCTCTTAAATAGATATGCTTCTATATAGGGTAATAAGTATTTATCGTACTAAGATAACACCATTATCTGATTAAACATAAAGACTAAGCAAAGATCCAACTCATTCAAGTCTATAATGATTATATGGCATGAATACGTATTCAAACCTAATTGAAAATAATAGTTAAATAAATTCGAATTCCCTAGTAACTATTTTAAATTCTACAGATAAATTAGACTTTATTTTATTAATTACTAGCGACCCGCCCCGGCTTCGCACGGGTGCAATGGCGGCCGGCCGGTACCGCCGCAAACGCTACGTCCCGCAATTTTTAAATCTGTAATATCTTCGAAAATATTCCCTTAAATCATACGGTGTAAAAGGCCATATAGATCTATATTAAATGAACAATGTATTCAAGGTATTTAATTCGTTAAGGATTAATGCTGTATTGGTTAAAATCGCTTCGAAAATTAACCATTATTTGTCGTAAAAAATAAATGACAAAAAAAAGTTATTGTGGGTTATCCATAAGAGATAGACATATACCATCGCGGACTTTTCTGTAGACCTTTCCATTGTGTACAATACTTAGTACATTATTTTGATAAAACTCGTAGGGTTCAGCCTGCGTTTGCAATGTAAGCGGAAAAAATGTAATTATTTACGACATCACATTAGAAACCTCAAAAATAACAGTACTTCTCCACTATTTAATGGATGTTATTATACATATAAACCTTCCTCTTGAATCACTCTATCTATTAAAAAAAACCGCATCAAAATCCGTTGCGTAGTTTCAAAGATTTAAGCGTACAAAGGGACATAGGGACATAGGGACATAGGGACAGCGAAAGCGACTATGTTTTATACTATGTAGTGATTATCATCATTGAAGATCGAAATGTCCACCGGCGGATCATGTTTTTCCGTCAGATCGAGGACTTACTTATATTTTATTTGCTCAAAAACTTCTTTTTTTAGTGAATGTAAGTATGTACCTATATTATGTTATGCCACAATTTCGAGACGCTCTGTACAAGATTTAGACTGCTCGACATAATTTGATAAAACTAATAACTGCAAGTAATGATTAACAGAAATATACCTGTTGCACTGGGTAACCCCAAAGAGCAGGGAAAAAAGGTGTTACTATTTTTTTTTATTCTATTCTATTTATTTACATCCCTTCCTTTAAAATTACGTAAAAGTGATTGAAAAAACATAAGCAGCAGTTTATATTTAGCAAATTGATTATATAAAAACTCATTACACATAGGTACCCACTTGCGGCAATTTTTTACCGGCAACTTATCGCAAATAGATTGCATACTCCCTCGACATTCATTAAAAATTAATTTCATAAAAAGTCAGATGCAGAATATTCAAGAGAATATACCAATGTTAGGTTAGTACCTGTGCGAACTTGTTTCCACCACTCTTCTTATATATTAGGAAGGTTCTTTTCAATTTTTTTAGAAAAGAATTTAAATTAATTAGTTAATTTGTTACTTAGGTAGGTAAAAAAAACGTAGGTAAATCTTTACATAGCTACTTAAACCTTAGGTCTCGTGTAAGGCTTAAATTTTATCAATTTACGTTAATTTATGTTAAATAAAATTAATTTTAAAATATTATTAATCACTGAAGCACAGAGATGAAGTGGTGACAATATATAATTATATTTTGTAGTGATTTATCAGCACATGTTTTAAAACAACCCTTGAAATTATTGAACGCACTTGACGTTGATAACTCACTCGACACTTGACTAAGTGGTGGCAGAGACAAAGCCAACATTTAAAAAATCATGGAAATGGCTAACGACTTAACGAATTTGAGAATGATTTACATTTATACTGAACATGTAGGTAATATGGATCTTTAGAAATTCCTTTAGAGACATTTAGTGAAACCACATCAAAATCATACGGTTCCTGTATTTGATTTCCTCTGCTCGGAAAATAAAAATTGCCGCTAGCAGATTGTCTCAATGACAAACATTATTTAAATTCCGCAGTTACAAACAACATTCAACAAATATTATTTTAATTAAATATAATAATGGTACAATTTGTTGAAAAATAATGCAACTCTACATTCCCAGAGTGTGTTGCCTGTTGGGTGTAAAGATGTAGAATATAAATTACTCATTAACCAGTAACCACACAGAATGGCAAGCAAGCTGAAGTCCTACCCATAAAATAGAAATCGAGTATGAAATTCGAAGCACTTTTGTAAGTCATTTTGGAACGTTTCGTTGCTAAGAATTTTTAAAAAATGTTTGTAGCTCACTGAAATATGAATTCTTTGTACGCCTTTACTCCCAAGTGAAGCGCTTTGGACCTAGATATACAGGTCATATTAGATTCTCGATACCATTGCTTTAATTTCAATTGATAACGTTCGATAATATCCAATAGAGAGAATATGTAATTAAAGCTTTTTTTGCGGTAAGTGAGTATAAAAGAAACGAACATTTTTGTATAACTATATGTGTGATCAAAGAGCGTGTGATAAATGTATAGGTGATCAAAGAGTTATAAAACAAAAATCTCTAAAAACTATAGGGGTCTTTGCGGTTTTACTGCTGTGACAGTTTGATGCTTGATCTTTCACGCTATAATTTCTAAGTTATTGTTAAGAAAACGATATTATAATAATATCATAACGACTAATGACCTACTCGAGAAAAATATTACTTTTATCTGACTTATTACATTGGAAAAAATTGTAATAAACAAAATATACATGCCCATTCCGTCAATTAAAAGAAAGTATTAACGAACCTCGATATTATAATGATTATGTTGGGAGATATATCACGTAATGAACCTGAAAGTGATGCCTTATTGGAAATGCTATTGTGGACAAAAAACCACAAAAAGTAACATTTTTCTTTACTGTATCATTTATGTTGTATCCGAAATAAGATACATATCCAAAAAATGCATAGGCATAATAATTATTGAAATCCCTGATATGTGGCAAAACAGAAGTAATAAATACACATAAATATATTTCTTTACAATTTTATGTAATAAGTAAGGGATTAACTAATACGCTATGTACACATTCATTAAAATATTTCATTAAACATGAATACTGTCGATTGTGCCAGTTATTCTGAGCTTCACGAAAATGGGAAAGTAATAAGTTCAACATTGTCGGGACTTTTAATCGAATGCTCTTTTCAAATGTGGAAAAAATATTTGAGAAAACTGTCGAGTCTCGGCGCTGGTTCTCATGCTAGGATCGGCAAGTAATCCGTTTGTACAATTTGTAAGGAGGATCATTCTTATTCGATTTATTCCAAGTATCCATTTCATGCAAATTAACTTTACTTTTAAAATGTATTGCTCCTAATTTTATTTTATATTCCTATTTAACTGGGCTAACAACTGCAACGTAGTTACTAGTTAAGAGGGCTTATTCAATTTAACGCAAGTCAAAATCTCCGCGATCTATTACGATAGATCGCGGCTTGCGCTATCCTTTTACTATGAACAGCATAGGTCCACAGGAGAGCGCCGAGCAACATGTCCTCTCTCTGGAAAGGCTCGCTGCCGACTGATTTGAATCGGGTCCAGTGTTGCCACCGAAGTATCAAGCTACCCACCAGAAGCGACCTCTGAAACCACCAGAAATCCACTAACAAAACTCGCGCCAGTTTAGAAAATCGCCAATTTTTCCACCAACTTTATTTTTAGCAAATTTTTGTTCATCGCGAAAGAAAACAATATTTAAAAGATACGTTTATTGGAGAAATAACATTAAAAAAAAATGTTGTGTGGTTTTATGAAACCACGGTAAAAGTGAAACTTAGGCACAAAATTATCGTATTTGTACGATAATTATCGTACGGTTCGACCGTCACGCGACATGCGCTACACAGACCAAAAAGTTTGAGACGATGTAATAAAAGTTTCACTTTAATTACACATTATGTAACAAAAATAATGAAATTATATTAATAAGTCATCTTCAGATGAGTCGTTTCCGTCCCCGATAATTTACTGCCATTTTTTATTAAAGAGTTTGTGGCTTGGATTTATTTCCTTTTGACTGTTTTACCCACTAGATGAAAGAGTGTTGCTGCACGATGGAATTAAACTCCAAAAACGATACGAGTGGAGTTCATAGTCGTCGTTCCAATATTTGAGAAAAAAAATACTAAATTCTTAAATTCCACTAGACAAATCCACTAGCCACTAAAGTCAATATTTGTCCGCTAAAAAGCAAGCCAAAACCACCAGATTTAGTGGAAAATCCACTACGTTGGCAACACTGATCGGGTCGCGCGCAGTGTTTTATAGTACTTTAAAAAAAAATTGTAGAAAAATAATAGAGGTACCTTAGTTGATTTTTTAAATTTTATCTTATAAGTAAGACATTCTTTTATTGCAATATGTATAAATTATATTCAATTAAGTCAAATATCTTGGTGAAAATAATCATTTTGTCGACTATAATTTCTAAAAAAATTCACATTGTTCGGATTTTAATTTCGTAAGTTAGGAGTCCAAAATAAAAAAATCTTTTAACTAACTATTTTAATAAGGATTTTTGCAGTTAGTTAAAAAAAATTGTGTGTTAGATCTGTCAGCAATTTCAGATATTTTTAGCTTCGAAATTGACACTAAAAGTGAAATCAAGTAATCATCGGCTCAGTTATCTTGATGGTATTCACAAATACTATATTAATTGAAAAAAACTCTTAACTAACTACATAGATAATAAAATTTCCTAAAATTATTAGTAATTCATATGTTTGTAAGATAAGTGGTTGATGGACAATCTGGTTTGAAAAATCACATATTTGAGCCAAACAGCGCACGGACCGCGTATACGGCCTTAATAATTTTTATATACATTCCGTTTTGAGGTTCTATTGCACGCCTCATAAGCGAAGCGTTGAGGTGGGTACTACTGTCACTTCGCGCAAAACATCTGATTTTTCAAACTTAAAATGTCTTTATGTATCATACATTGCACTTGTAAGATAATACATACACACACATATTAAGAAAAAACACTATTTTTAACATTCATGATATTTTTGATGTCATTTTTGTTATTTAAACTAGTTAAAAAACAGTTTAAAAAAGTTCTGTCTTGGACGTCCGTGTGTCTGTATGTGCGGAGGATTTTCTTGTTAACACGATAGCGACCGAAATACTTTACTAATCGAGTCTTTTTTTTTCTCTTACGCTTGAGTATGCTCAGGAATAGAACCCTTTCATTTTTCAGGGTCTGATTCGATGTGGTTTAATTGTTATTAAATAAACAAAAAAAATATCGACTGAGATTATGAGGCGTGCACTTTTGGATTTTCCAAATTTTTTTATATTACGCAGTTCAATAAAGAAACGAATCTTCAATGGCGGCCAAAGCTGACACTGACGTATGGTAGGGTCAGCAAAAAAGAAAATAAAAATAACGTAAATGGATAATTATTTTATTAATTATTTCAAATTGTTTGTTGACAAACTTTTTTGTTATGGTATTTGTGTATTTATATGAATTATCATATTTACGTATACAGAATGTAACAAAATCCCCATAATATTTGTAATGAGCCCATAAAACTGAACAACTCCCAAAGAACATATTTTGTCAAATTCCAATAAAACATTATTTACTTTCGCAAATGCATAATTATCATTGTAAATTTATGATAAAAACTATTATAGGGAAAATCAAATACATTTTAGTGATTTTATTTTTCCATTTTTTTTTTGCATGCCGTACGGCCGTGTGTAAGCGAGAGGGAATGATAAGCGCCGCCATTGAAGATTCGTTTCTTTATTAACTGCCTTATAACATTTTTTTATGTACCTACTTAATTTTTCCTTTTCTATTATTCTTCAACAAGAATCGTATAATGTGTTATTGATGTAGAACAATGGTTTTTGTTGCAAAGCTTGTAACAAACAGCAATGAGCAATCAATTAATTAATAATCATCTTCATACATACAAGCCTCTGCCATCTGCATCAGATTTACAAATCTTCAGATATATATATACACCATAGTAAGAAACAAGTTAATTTTGTTTGTAACTTATCAAACATACTTATCTTTGAGTTAACTATCCCTTTCTAATATTTTCTATACTAGGTTTCTATACATCTATATTGGAATTGAGTATAAATACGAATCAAAATCCTATCAAAAACCCTTTGCTCAGCAAAAGTGCATAACAGATAAGAATCTACAATTCGTTAAAAAAACAATTTGAAGCGAGGGTGCACGGGAAACAATTTCGCGGTTCTTTCCCCATGGCATTATTAGGGTCTGGCGAAGAAGTGATACTATTTGGAATTCCTTAGGGTATAAAAGGGGAGTAACAGAATGAAAACTGCTCATGTGAAAATGCTTTCATTGCTTTTTATGCACCGCCGCCGGCTAGTAATATATTTTGTTGTTTCAAGGGGACGAGAAATATTATATCGTGGCAAAAGCTCTTGTTTATGTCCCCTATTGTCCTCTCATCTATGAGCAATAAATGTTGAGTGTGAGGAAAAGTGTATGGTAATATATTTCAAGTGCTTTTTTATGGTAGAGCCAATGTAAATCTTGCTTGCTATTTATAATGTCTTTACATTGTATTTAGAATCTCATTAATTGGTATAACGTTCACTGAAACTTCTTTTAGCACCCACATTATAAAGAAACGTATTGATGACCTGTGAGATCATCTCCACGAGGACCGCGTGTTAGCTATAAGTGGCTATTGAAATATATCATACGTTATTTTTTGTTAGATAAAATATTTCATATTAGATTCAAATCCAACAATAACATCTTTGTCACAATGAAAGCTTTAGTGGCATTTTTTTCTAAAAATTGATTGCTTAAAATAGCAAAAGCTCGTTTCAAAGGAGCGCTTATGACAAATGTCCAAAGCTTTTTCTAGTTTTGGATATCTGTCCTGACGATCATAGGAACACTAACTATCTACATTTGTTCTGAAATTCAGTCTTAATGTGTAAATGCTTTTAATAAATTGAAACTTATCTTACCGGTTTAGTAGCCTGTTATTTATTCCTCATAGAAGCATTGTCTATGAGATATAACATCAATACAAGTTGTTATTATTGAATCCAAAGGCATGTGTAAATTATTTATTCTGCTGCATTGGTAATTCTATTTATCATAAGTATCAAGGTAAATTAACATATTAAGAGCAGGCAGAGTATTTATTGACATTTGCATTACCATACAAATATGGCTTTGGATCCAGTTTAAATTCTAGTAACATATATTTTATTGGAGGTCTATATTTTTTATTCAAAGATAATTACTGTTATT
>CAJQZM010040555.1:0-27222 GCA_907164665.1 Colias nastes | reverse complement strand
GTTCACACCATCGTTTTTCTTTTTGTCATTGCGTACTAAGACCCCTGTAGAACCGCCATCCTGTTACAAATGACTCGAAATTTTGTGTCAATATCTCCCGGTCTATACGTAATAATTATAATTTTTGAATGAAATGTGTGCTTCATGTTCTAACGGTACCAAACGACTGCACGTGGCACCTGCGGACAGCGTAAACTGGTTTATTCTGGTTTTGTGCGTGTTTCCACTTTCCACTATCAAGTGACGATTTATTTATTTGTTTTGTTTCGTAATTATTATGGTCAAATATTAATTATGAAACAAATTATTATGGACACGATATTTTATTGTTTCACGGTAGTCGCCTTGTCGTTTGCTCAAGGACGTGAAATTGAATGATATATTTTTTTTTATAAAGTCAAAACCATTTTCTTTCAAATAAAAACTTGTTTTTATTGAAAACAAAAGTGTTGCTAGGAATAAGTATAAAATTAAATAGTAATGTTAGGATATCGAAACATTTTTGTATAGGCCAGAACGATATAGTGGAAACGCGCTCTAAGATCTGAGTAATATACACACCACTACATATGCAAAAATTTCTCCAAGCTAATTTACCTGTATAGCTACAGCTACAGCATGTTTCGAATATTTCGCCAACCGCATCGAGCGCATATCCCGATAAACCTTGGCCCTATCTCGCATCGGAAATAACTAATGCATTTACGTGCTTGCGTCGATTGTATGTATGTATGTTTGTGTGGTTGGAGAAATACGGAAGGTAAAGAATTTTATGTTATGTCAGTTTTATGTTAGAATTATTGTCTAATAGAGTGACCTACCCACCTAGTAATAGAGACCTATCTAGGTATATAGCCTTGATTAATATACTGAAGAGAAGGAATAACAAAGAAAATTGACTACTATTAATTATAACTTATCTCATCTAATAGGCTAAACGATTAAATACATTTGTAAGTAGGTACCTAGTAAAAGAAATGACCAAATCTGGACGTGAAATCTTTCATTTCACAACGTCAGGCTCATAAACACAACAACAACTTAATAATTTCACTTTATAAATGCAAAATATTATCTACTCTAAATAAATAAATCATATACAATGTCCTCTTCGCAATGTTATGAGTGCGTTCACATAAACATAACATTTTTACGAGTCAGGGATTAAATATTGAAGAACTTTGCCGAAAACATGTAAATATAGCTTCAGATATTCTGTTTTACACGTGTCAATCTAAATGCAACAGATAAATAAAAAACAAGAATAAAAAAATATACCCAGAGCCGAGTGGCTTTGCTGTTTAATTTTTTCAAACTCAAACATTTATTAATTCAATTAGACTACTTTTGGAAACACTTTTGAATCGTCACGACCTAGTACCTTTTACCATCGTTTCCATTATTTATAATTTCAACCTATATAATAATAAATTATCAATGCACTTTACATGACGCTCATTAATTCTTCCAATACAACAGTTCAATCAAACGAACCAAGCTAAATTGTTAACCTATAAACTAACCCGATCCGAAACCCATATAAAAATAAACTAACAGCTGTTCCATTCGATTCACCGCCAAAATTACGAGTTGTTTCGTCTAAAAACTATATTATAAATACAATAGGATACACACATGTTTCTCGTCAGATAAAACAAATGAATATAATGCTCATAAGTAATTGCTATCTTAAAATCCAACATCAATGAAGCACTTATAACGGATTCCAGAGTAGAAATATAAATAATTATATATCTATATGCGTGTATAAATAATTATTGACGCAGTACATTCCATGTGGAATTAATGTGGCCGGAATGATATTCTATCCATATATTATTTAGATTTGGGATCAATGTTTGTTTAATGGTTTAATGGTTAAGTGTACTTGGACAGGTGTTTTCTTAATATCAAATGATGAAATTTAACATTTAAGATGAATTTAAATGATAATTAAAACGCCTGGGCAATTAAATGTATCTATCATCTAAAAAAAATTTAAAACCCGTCTACGATCGTGGTGTTTGAAATTCATTTTCCGCCGAGTTTAATAATAAATCATGAATCTCTTTGTTCCTATATCAATGAAGAATAAATAATCGCGTTTCGCTGAAACCGTTATAGTACCGACACTAGTGCAAACTTTTCTGAGTTCACTCTTGGGTTTATTTGCCTCGCGTATTATGGAAGATTAATGAGTTCGCCAGCAATATATTATACAAATACAAAACTACTTTACAAACATGTATCTACAATTCGATTGGAAGCATGCAATTAATTTTAAAACACCTAAACAATTTGAAATATAAATTCATCTCTATTAATTTAAAAACTGGTCGCAAAAAGAAAGAATAAAAAAGCGCGCGTGTCTGTGACTCACGCGTTCGAAATTTAAAAAAAAGAGCGCTCGTAGCTGTCAATACGTCACGTTGACATTTCGGATGAGTCACGCGCCTGTCAGCCAAGGGGGCGGATCGGGATTCGCGCCAAGACGCTTGCCTAGCCGAATGGGCGTCGCGAATCTTGTGTCCATTGGCCGCATCTTTACAACGTTGGATTAGCCCTTTTTGTGTTTATTTTGTTTCTTTTCAACAGTTAAACATCTTAACTTTAGATACAAAGTTACTAGTTAAAAAAAAGTTGTACACTCCATAAGAAGATCTTATTGAACATGGGTTGACAAAATAATTATCTAGTGTTTGTTGCGACATATTATGAAATATTAACTAGGATTAGCCACCTATCACAATATGTATTCTTTTAAAATGCCGATTCAACGCTGTTAAATATTGACTAGGAACAAAATGTATTTACGAAGAATATAAGTAAATCGCCTGGGGAAATTATTAAATATATAAAAATAATTTTTACCTTAACGTTTCAGATATTCTTTACATTGTTTAAGTATCGTATAAGCCGTCTTATACAAATTGCCCGTGACACAAATCTCAAACAAATAAATCGCCATAAAGAGAGTAATAAAATAATTTCAGATGAAAATTCAATTAAAAGGCTATCGCCCTAAAGAAATAAAAATAAGATCAAAGCTCTCGGAAACAAAGCCGTTGTAAAATGTTTGTGGAACAATCGTAAATCAATTGGGACTTGAGTAAAGGAAAAAATCTTGTCTACGGCCGTTCCGTTTGACTTTTAATGAGTTGCCAATACCAATAATAATTACCCGTGATTTGTATGTATGCGCCTTTATTCTCTTTTTGAATTCACGAGTGTGGCAATATAATTTTACCGCGCTTTTAGGTTCGACCAAATTAAAAATACATTTCTTTTTTACGATGCGCTTAACATCTTTGGTAACGGCACACATCCTGCTTGCATTGTACATTTTTAATTGATTAATACGGGTATTGCATTAACAAACAAAAAAATTACTATGTAGACATAAATGGGTAGGTATCGTATAACAAACATTTAATCTTGAGTAGTAAGTACCTAATTATTGTTAACACCGGAAACACGTATAGGAAATATGTCGTTAAAAACGTGTTCTGATTAAATTTTTTATTATCAATGAAAAAAAAAACATTTTTAAATTGAAAAATAATCTGATAGGCACTACAAATACACTTAATATTATTATTATTTATTAGCTGTGCATAGCATTACATAGCAAGTTTTTTTATCAAATCAAACATCTTCACATTAATCATGTTTTATAATGTACGTAGCATAACAAATCTATAATTTATGGTCCGTATAGCATTGCCTAAATGGCCTAGTATACTTTACAATTATTTCCCGCCCTTGAACCATAGAGAATACCACTTTTATCGATCACGAAGTACAAACATAAAGAATTAAAGTCGATTACGTCTGTAGGCCGTAAATCATCAGGTACAATATTAAACTACGTTCAAACAGTCGTTCAAAATCGATTCCAAACCGCACAGATTAATAATCGAACAAATGTTACCTGGCTGCGTTCGAATAAAATCGATTTAAGTGAAACTTTTCGCGTTACTACAACTTGCGACGAAACATTTTCCGAGTATGATACCTTCAACGTCTTGGTTATAGATTGGGGATCTCTTTTTGGTTTTCTGACCGAACTTTTAGCGAGTTTTAAACAAATGCTGTTACATTTTATAGATGGTAATGTTATGGCTTTTTCTTTTTAAAATATACACAGTAATCAATAATCATACAACACAAGGGAAATTAGTAGGTAAAAAAGGGTCTTGACAGACGGACGGACGGACAGACGGACAACAAAGTGATCCTATAAGGGTTCCGTTTTTTCCTTTTGAGGTACTGAACCCTAAAAACTGAATACAAAACGACTAAATGAATCGAAATCCGAATCAATGTTATCTTCCCTCATAAAATGAATTAAAATTTTCTATAATTAACATTTACGTTAAGTACGTACGTAACCGCGCGGTTTCAACTTCGACGAACCCGCGAACAAAATGTACTTAACATATTTCTAATTTCTATACCTATCTCATGTGATATTCTGATGTATATTGCTTTAAAGTTTCATTCAAATCCGTCAAATCGTTTTTTCGTGAAACAGTAACAAACATCCATCCTCACAAACTTTCGCATTTATAATATTAGTGGGAAGTAGGATTGCGTGATTCAAACATTAAACATTCTAAGCGGAAAATTCTGTTACAATTATTATAACTAGATGACACAAAAGAATGAATTCTCAACTGCATAAATCCGCGTCACGCGTACTCTTGAGAGAAAAACTTTTTACTACTTTGAGATTTTAATCATCTTTTATCAGAAAATACAATTAAAAGCCGCTGTGTGCAAACCCATAACAATCTCTAGTGTTTTAATATCACTTACTAACTGTGCTCTGCGGTTTTACGTGGTTTTACACGCAGTGCTCCGCTCCTGTTGGTCTTAGTGAGATGATATATAGCCTATATAGGCTAAGGCTTAAGGCTATAGAGCCTTCCTCAATAAATGGGCTATCTAACACCGAAAGAATTTTTCAAATCGGACCAATAGTTCCCGAGATTAGCGCGTTTAAAAAAACAAACTCTTCAGCTTTATAATATAATTATAGATTTAGATTCTATCAGAATGGAATTGTTTATAACTCAAAAATGTTATAAAAAAGTTGTAGGTACAGTTTATTAATCAGACAATATGTTCCAGTATTTTTAACTAAAATAAATATTGTTTATGCTATCTTATAACAAAATACCCACACAAATATTATAATAATTTATTATTACTTTAAACCACTATGTAATAAATTGTAAAACAACACTTTCCTTAACATTTTTTGCTATTCATGCGGTAATTCTGACATTTTAAATAATAATTATATCTTTATTACATTTCTACTTGTTCCATTTTTTTCCTTATTACAACCACTTATAAATACAAGGCAATCATACAAAATCTTACAACTTGTAAGTAATTTAACCAAAATCAAGTGATTTTTTTGAGCGGGACAAATCCAACCAATTTCTTTGCATCATTCTAGCTTCAATTTCAATCAAAGAAACTAACATACACACATACACAATTTTTGCACTCATTTTAAATAAATCTCTGTACAAGATAACAACTACAATGTTGTTTTGCAATACAGCAAAAAAATAATATAATAATAAAGATCTTGCACTCTTTCGCTTTCAATCACAAAATTTTTATGCAATCAATATTTTAAAACAAACAGATTACAAGTACACATTAAATAATGAATAAATTGACATTACAGAAGCTAATAATGCATTCCTTATCAGGTCAATGATTTATTACCTTTATCAGTATTTTTTATCATACTACTTGTGAGGCAGTTATACTGAATTTAAAAATGAAAGAGTAATGTTTTAATATTTTTATAGATGGCAATAGTATTTTGTACTTGTGTCTTTTGGCATGTTATAAAATATAACTTTTAATTGTTTTTTGTGTGCTATTAAAACAACATGATTGCATATTCTATAGGTTCATTGTAGAAATTTTGAACATGCTATGTGTTAATTATTTCTATGTTTTTCATTACTTTGCTTCTGCATATAATGCATTTAATGCATATTAGTTCAATATGTGCTTTATTCCTAAATTCATATACACATCCAATATTTCATCTAAGTAAATAATTATCAGTTGGCTTAGATTTATCCACTTATGGTTAAGTCTACACAAAATTAATTTTAATATAAAAATATGGGTTTGGACAATAATTGAGTACATAATTATATATCAAATTATTAGCTTTTAAGATATTAAGAACTGTGTCTTATATTATTTAAGCATTATAAATAGCTACATTAAATTTTGTTTAGGAAACATTAGTTGCCCGTAATTTTCGAACAAGATAACATTTAAAAACTTAATTGAATAATATAATGAACTCCGGATGTACTTTATAAAATCATAATTACGGAAATGCAAATATCAACCAAATAAGCGGTTATTATTGAATCACGATGGAAACGTTTGAGAATTTAAAAATATAATAATAACTTTTTGAAAAAAGAACTTGCTTTGACAGATAGACTTCCTACGAAAATAATTTTCCCGCCGGCGTGCCGCACCTAGACAAGACCGCGTCAATCACATTCACGGCGTAATTGACAGCCCGGTATTCGGCTATTTTGGACATCCACAAGGAAAACATTCACAAATATAAAAACTTCTTCAAAGTAAACCCTTCCCAATGATATAAGCCGACTTGGCAACATCTTTTTGTCATCTGTCAAAGTAACCTCAAATACAAAATAACAATATAACGTGGTTCTGACAATACACAAATATCAACACCGTTATCCGGTCAGTTTATAGACGAGTCACTAATGGTTTTCCGATATATTCGTATACGTACACAAAGCTTACGAGGTAAAACATGATTGTAGAAAACACGGCCATTTTCGTTTAAGTGTACATAGGAATTTGTCAATTGTAGCTAATTCAACTCGACTCACCCTTTCAACATCCAGGTCCAGTCCTGAACACAGTCTTTTGCCGCCACCACCACCGTTGTAAGCCATCATGCACCACAATACAAAACACAAATCACAACGAAACGCGATCTAAAAAACAACACCAACGCACCGTCTTTCTCAAAAGCCGCAAGCAGACTGATTGAACGAATGAAAATTGCAAACCAACAACACGCGAATGAATGACGGAGCGGCAACGCGGCGCAATCTTCAGTTCAGGAGTGAACGTAATAACGCACAGTCCCACGCTACGGTCCCACGTTTATTATTTTTTTTAATATCGGTCAATAGAACTCACTGCTTTTTTTTGTAATAATGTTATAACATTTAATTTAAAACATTAAAAATTAATAACAAGTACAATTTATGTATATTTGCAAAATATACACGTTGTCTTTTTAGATTCCTAAACGTAACAATCAGTCAAAAAAGTTCAATGCCCCTTTAAAAAAGTTGCCATCTAGATGAACACTACTAATTTATCGGTATATTTAATTTTTCCGAATATACAATTTGTTATCATAATCTGATAGTTGCAGTTGGAACAACCAAACTGAAAATATTGTTAATTCACATAACTCTATTGGTTCAGTTGAAACTAAAAGTGAATACGGTCAAACACCAGACGAATAGTACTAAATTGAAGCAATATTTTAACTAATAAGAGGTCGAATTAAGTTGTTTACGAATATAACATTAGGAGTGATAATTAAATACATAATAAAATTGACCAGCCTGTGAAAAAATTACGTATGAAAACTATTGTTATATAAAGTGATTATCTGAAAAAATATGTAATATTATAAACTTCATCCTAAACAATCAACAATGGTATCCATAATAATATTATAGAGCTGAAGAGTTTTTTGTTTCTTTGAACGCGGTAATCTCAGGAACTACTGGTCCGATTTGAAAAATTCTTTCAGTGTTAGATATTTTTATCGAGAAAGATATTATATAAGAAATAATGTACACTCTATTAGATATTATATAAGAAATAATGTACACTCAATGAAATCATAATTATCAGTAAAATCTATTAGGGGACTCTAGCAACACTGTTTGCCACAGATAAAGACAAACGGCAATCGCAGCCCGCTATCACGTTAGACGTCTCTCTACGACGTTAGACGTCTTGTAAATTGTAAACAAAACAAACCAAAAAATAATGCAAATATAAATGAGTAAATATATGTACGATGAATATTTTAAATGAAGAAGAGATTAAAATTGAATATAATGAGGACTATTCATTTGATCCATTAGCCAACGATACTGTTAGAGAAAAAAATAACAAAATTGAGGCTGAGGAAGATAATTTTGCTGTTGATTGTATGGAAAATGATACGCTGTTTAATGCATACAGTGTAGAGGTGAATTTATACGTTTTTTTTAATTTCAATACTATGTATCTTCTCTTTAGTCTGAGCTAACATTTCTTTTTGGTATGAAACTATTTTTTGAGGTACGTAACTATGATGAAATCAGAAATGATAACTAATTTAACTTGATATTTTTCAGGATAATGACATTACCTGGTACAAAGAAATTGATGACAACGGCAGATATTTATGTAAATACTGCGACCTAAATTACTCTACCATTCAAACACTTAGATATCATATAACAAGGAAGCATTATGACGAAGCGAAAGATTTGAAACATTTATTATCAAGCAATAAACGGAGGCATAAAATCAAGTGTCACATTTGTGAAGAAAAGTTTCAAAGTGTAAAAAATTTAAAAGCTCATTTTGATACTTACCACAGAACAGCTTATCTTCATAAATCGTGTCTGTACTGTGATGCAACATTTAATACTGAAGATGAAATGACTGAACATCAGCTTAATGTTCATGAAACAATTAAAAAACCACTATTTTTATGTTCAATATGTGGATATCGTACTTCAAAGAAATCACACTACAATCAACATCAAAATACTCACTCCTCTATAAAAGGGATGAAATGTAAATACTGCGATTACAGTACTAATTACTCGCCCAACTTGAAGATACATGAGCGAATTCACACTCAAACAAAACCGTATAAATGTGATTATGGAAACTGTACCTATTCTTGTGCAGCCAAATCGGCTTTACGCAGTCACAAATTAAAACACTATCCTGATGAAAACATGCTATATTGTGATAAGTGTAGTTATAAGACTGTTTATAAGCAGACACTTAAAAAACATCAAGATAGTCATAATAGAAATAGTATAGGAATAAGAATTGTGTAGGCAAGTGGAAATTACTATGGGCACAGAATTCAGAAAAATGTTTCTGACTTATAACATTAGTATGACTTCTGCTGTTACTTTCAAAAGATCACAAAATTAGTTACGTTTGGTAATACTTTCATATTTATGTGTAAGTTAACTTGCAGTGACATACAGTGTGTGACATATTCGTGTATATAATACTAGCGGTCCGCCCCGGCTTCGCCCGTGGTACATATTTACGTCCTCGTACTTCAAGGAAGATAATAAATCTCTTTGGAAGAGGGCGCTGACTCCTGACATACAGGTTTTTACCTAGTTTGGGAGTCAGAGACTTCAGTGTTTCAAAATGTAAAACTTTTGTCAATAAATAATTTTTTATTTTATTTTTTTATTTTTTAAAAAAAGAATTATCGAAATCGGTTCAGCCGTTCACACGTGATGCCGGGCCAACGCGAAACGGGTTTCATTCTTATATATATAGATAACGTAATATACAATGATAATATTTATTTCAAGATTGTATGCTATTATTGTATACTATGTCTATTCTGGGTTAATAAAAAAAGAAACATTGTTATTGAAATTTTATTATCTTACAGTACTACAAGTAATGTAAATCAACATTCTTACCTACTACTACTATTTACATATGGAAATAATTATAATGCTTACAACAATTTTACAAAAAATTTTTGTGCTCAAAGCAATTAAAGATCAAAATACTTTTTTGTATATTTCAAATACATATATATCTTTTTTTTTATGACTCATACTGGCTTAATGTGGAGTTGGTTTATGTCCGTCAACATAAAAGTTTCTTGTGGCTTTCGGTAACTGTAGCTCCATTCCTTCAAGGTCTTTGGTTAATGTGATCTGGCAACCTTTATAAAAAATACACAAATTAATACACATTTATTCATTATTTCATCAGTATAATATTTGATAAAAAAAATTGGACACATGTAAAATTAGTCTCTGGATATATTGCATAGTTTAGTGATAATATTAAAAATTGGAGTAGGATTGCTGCTTAGATATTAAGCAATCTCAATAATGCTAGAAACTGTTTAATCTATAATTTTAAAGACTCG
Organism: Colias nastes; assembly: GCA_907164665.1. Lineage (NCBI taxonomy): Eukaryota > Metazoa > Arthropoda > Insecta > Lepidoptera > Pieridae > Colias > Colias nastes. The sequence goes on along the minus strand of CAJQZM010040555.1, from coordinate 16,976 downwards.
AAGAAAAATTGATGAACTTTTACAATTTACTTCCATCAAAACCAAGTTATACAAACATAACTTAAAAGTTAATTGCACTCTATTGACAATATTACATCATCAATATTACACGGGCAGCTCGAGTTATCGGCTGAGCGACATACACGGACTTCTCGGGCAGTCGGTTTTGACTGCTCGAGTAGTCGCTACCAACGCTCGAGCTGTTGATTTTCTGACTAGTCGAGTCATTGATTTTCAATGAATGAAGGGGGGGGAGGGAGCTGTCGACAGCTCTAGCGCAGTCAACGGCTCGAGCAGTCGGTGTATGCCTCACGACCGCATGCGAGCCGTCGACGGCACGGTGGAATTTCGTCATGCAGTTTGCATGCTTGAAGTGGTCGCGACGGCTCGAGCAGTCATGTGTACGGCGGTGAATGAATGTCTACAGTTTACCGCGTAGTCGCGGCTTCAAGCTGTCGGTCTCAACTGCGTGAAGCGGTCCGTGTACGTCCGCCCTAAAGCTGCATCATTTAAAAAATATATATTAAATCTTACCCAATCTAGAATTTTCTTTCAAAAACGGAGCCATGTCCAATAGGTCATCTTCCTTCTCTTCAGATGGGGGTAGTTTATCACAATAAGCATGATTTACATAAACATGGCATGTTGTACATGCTAGAGAAGCTTCACACGCTCCTAAAAAAATAAATTTAAATATTAAATGATGAAATATGAAAAAATTTAATACATATCGAAAATACCAAGTTACGACTTGATAAACTACTACCAAGTAAGTTAACTTACTATATATAAATTGACAAAGAATTGCATTTATACGAGTAAATAATGATTTTACTAGTTTTATTAATAACTTAATATATAAATAAAACTAACCTTCCATTTCAACGCCATATCTGTGCGCTAAATACAATGCATTATCACCTACTTTACCTCTTACTTTGGTTTTCTTACCATCTTTATCAACATACACTACATTTACCCTGTAAACAGTTTAATCATTTAAGGGCCGTTTTTTCAATGCTTGGTTAAAACTTATCCGTCCAATAAAGTATTACACGATAATATTAAAATGTCACGTAAACTGTCAAATACGGGCAATTAGAATACGTTTTAAAATGGTAGTTTTATACATTATTCGACGAATAAGTTTTATCCAAGGATTGAAAAATCGGCCCTAAGTATATTTTCACAAATTTAAATAATCACTTATTAATTTTCTATGCTATTCTTTGCCTTTGAACAAAGTATACAAAAAAAGTAAACACTGAAACATTAAACACAGGCACAACTTGAAACATAGCGCAAAATAAAAAATGTGAGAGAAGTCTTTAAAGATAAGCATTTTTATTTATTTTAAGACACTTACACTTCGTCTTCTGACTTAGGATCCTGCCATTCGTATTCACCATGTCTTAGACCTAAATGAAAATAATAATCATTAGTTCCAAATTCCAATACGTAAATTTTGTACAAAATTGAGCACTAAATTATTATATTACCTGCAGATACATGAAATTGGCTTTTTTGTACCTTTCTGACCTTATGTGCTGTTAGATTGAGACATCTTAAAGAACGAATCATTTTGGTAATATTTCATAATCCAAACACCATTTATTGTTAGAGCTGTATTATTTTTCTTTCAAATTCAAAATTTCGAGAGAGGTTATTTTGATTGAGCATTTACGAATGACAAACAAGTCAAACATTGTAATGTCAACAATGTCAATGTGTGAATTAAAAATGTCAACAATACTTCATGGCCGTAGAGCAATGACTAAGGATGTGATTCCTTATTCATTGCCGTAGGGCGTAGAGGGAGAATGAACTATAGAGACAACATCGCAAGAAGCTTATATCTAATACACTGGAGATTTCGGTATGAACATTGACGTGTAACAAGAAAATATTGCCCAGTTCATGTTTTTTATCACTTTCACACCTAACTTAGTATTGCCACTGTTAATACGAAGTTTTCCCAAGGCTACTATGTATGCTGTAATATTCTGTGCAAAAGGTTAGTTTTTGTATGTGAGTTTGTTGATAAATTGCCAACAACGTCATTCAGAAGCATTGTTGGATGAGACAATTATTATTTATGCTAAATAAAATAAGTATCTAAACCAATTATTAAAAAGCGATACTCCCTGATTATGGGTAGTCACCTTAATAAAATTGTAGCAACTCTCACTTTGTCAATATGGCATGTGTGTCAAAAAAATTGCGTCGCTTCGAATATTTAAGTTAATATTGTTGCTTATTTAATGAATATTTTCCGATTATAAAGAATGCATTGTATTGTGCAAAATTGCAGAAGTGTTTGGACACCAAATTCTGGCATAGAATTTCACAGGCAAGTGTATATTTACGTTATTTACAATATTCCTCAATACTCCTGCATTTACCTGTTTAGAATCATTTCAATGGCAAAAATTGTCTAATTTAGCATCATTTTAGTAAGCAGTCATGTTAAATTTGTTATTTCCCTAATACTTTATCATTTTTCAACAAGTTTTCAATAAACAAATTTAACAAGTAAGGTAACCATGATGACGAGTTTTTATGGATAGCGAAGAGAATATTTTGTAATAACAATATTATGATGAAAATTTACAACACCATTTTAAAGATTGTTACTAGTAATGAAACAACACACGACATCGGTATTGCACTCACATGTAGTTATAAGATTGTTCGTTTTTACATTGAAATTTATACTTTTTTAACTTACCTCATATTTTTTTTGTTTTACGTATTTCAGCTTTCCAAAAAGTAAAATAAAAAGAAATATATGTGCCCATCAAGGGTAAAATTACTGAGGATTACGACCCAGAAAAAAATACCTTTTGAAAAATAAACTTTGTAAAGTTAGCTGAAATTTGTGCAAGGCTGCTATAAACAGTTTTTCTTTGATGATTTTGGCTTGAAATTGACCCGTCGAAGCAACGCGTTTAAAAAGAAGATCTGAGTAGCTTACAATTTGGTAAACAGCATCTGATGCAAAACACAACTTTCCTCTATTTACAAAGGATGTTAATGCTATATATCGGTTCATATCCAAGCTTTGTAGCCAAAAGTTATTTAAAACTATCATTCTATACCAATTAAAATTGTATGTACCTATAAAGTATGACCAGTAATATTATAATATAAATACTGTTAAAAATATATGTCGTTATTATTTATAGACCATGATTTTTAGTTTTTTCTATTTTGAAAAATCCTGAATTTACAAACCAGCGTGGTCACTCCACAGAAAGAGACAAAAAACATGACTGACGTCATTCTAGGTCATATTTTCTTGTTACAAGTTAATGGTCATAGTGCAATCTCCAGTGTATTAGATATAAGCTTCTTGTTGCTAACTCTATGAATATTTTTTTTTTTCAACACTGAACTTAGCGCAACCTGCTGGTGCGTTTCACGTTCCAATTAAGCATCAGCATAATTCGGCATTGTGCGCCACTGAGTCGCATTATGCTCTGTAATTGGAAAACAGCCCAAGTATTTAAATATCGGGTCTACAAAATATGAATGTTTGAAAAAAATTAAGAATTTGTTTAGGGTTCATAAAGTTACGTTGTACACGTTTTTGTAAATTGTTACAAGCTTTTTATCTGGTACTATATTATTTGCTCTGTGATATCTGGCCTTTGGGCGTATTCAGAAAGAAAGCTTGAAACTTATAAGCGCTTATAAGCGCTTGTCAGCGCTGGTAACCCGCGCAGGAAAATATATGAACATGCGCCGATAAGCGCTGATCGGCGCCGACAAGTTCCGACAAGCTTCAACAAGCGCTGGTCAGCGCTGGGCGCTGCCATATAAAATTTGTTTTGGTCTGCTTCAACCTGCTTCCTTTGTGTAGAACGAACCAGCGTTGACAAGCGCCGATAAGCGCTGATAAGCGCTTATAAGTTTCAAGCTTTCTTTCTGAATACGCCCAAACTTCTTAAAGCAATATACCAACGTTGGTTTAATGCTCTAAGAGCGTTTTCACATTATCCGATTATCGGGTATCTATCGGATATAACCAGGATATAACTACAGAATAAACTTGGTCTTTTGAAATTAGTTTTAAGATATGGTAACGATTAGCTCTCAAAGATGACTGAAAGAGCACTCAAACAAAAGTCAAAATATCAATATGTCATCATTAATCAAAGGCATCTGCCTATTTTTTATACAATGATTAGAAAATATAATTTTAATTAGATATTAATTTTGCATTTTCATAAAAAGTACAATGTAACATACCTAGATATTAAATTTAAACCTTATAATATAGTAATTATTAATTATAATTTCGTAATAAGATTGGTGTTGTGAATTTAGGTGATAGCGTATAGTAAATACATAAGTCGGTAAGTTTTATGACCAAATGACGTGTATATTCCGAGACTTTTTAACCTTGTACTTGTGATTTTTTACCATTCAATTGTTCATAAAGTTAAAAATAAACTTACTTATCTATTTTAGGAATACTTATTTATCTTTTATCCATTCTATTTTCGTAAGTGAGATTCTCTTATCATATAGAATTATTCCATTAGTTTTCTATTATCAATAACACTGTCAATCCATGTCTCTTGATAACGTATGTTTTGATAAAAGAAATCATTTTTTGTTCACGGCCTACTTTAGATTTAAAAATCACACTATAAGGACAGCTGCTTTTTTTATCGCTTTTCGCCGTATGTGTATCTGTATGTTTAGATCTTTAAAACGATGCAATGGAATGCCATTTATTTTAATAGAAAGAGGAGTTGTTGGTGATGGTTATAGTATAAAGTTGTTGGTTGTAGATAAAGAGTGTGAAGCCGCAGGCGGCAGGCTAATATTGTTTAAAATTTATACAAGCCACATTATAGTAAGGCCTTACTATAATGTGGCTTGTCTTAGTAAAAACATTTTGTTTTTCAGCCATAAAATAATATATAAAGTCATGAAATTAAATTGTCACATTTTTTCAGATATATAAAAGGCAACAATGACTGATAAAGTTGATATAAAAGTCAAAAAGATCGACGAAAGAAAGGATCCCACTTTACTCTTGCCAGAAGAACCAATGTCATACGAAATAAAGCCAAAAAGGAAAAAGAAAAAGAAAATACAAGAAGACCCTTTTAAAGATATTGAAGAAAATGTAAAATTACCAACAGTTGCTGTGTTCGATCCATCGTCTGATTCTGTATTGGATCCAGAAGTAAATATAAAAGTTGAAAATATTGAAGTTGAATTGGATTTTAATGATGTGAGTATGTTTGAAAACTTATTTCTATAATATAGAATTGTAAAAACGTACATAACTATAAGAATGTACAAGCTGTTTGAATTACTGTACAGATGTTGTTGTAATTGGATTTATATAAAAATCACCTTGTTAAATGAACATCATTTGAAATTTAAATATTAAAACAAAAACATCATACTACCATTCCAGATACAGACCAAATGTTTATCTGAATTAGTAGAGAACTACATTAATGTTATTTCCTTATTATTTATAATTTTTTATGCTTTTAACTTCCATCTACTATTTTTTAATCTTCTATACAACCCTCTAAAGTATTTTGTAAGACATTTTTTGAATAATTTATTTCTTATTACAGTTTGCAAATGATCATGGCTTAATGATGGGTACAAACAGTGATGACAGCCAGCCGGAGCCCATAGTCAAACTAGAACAAGATAATAAAGAAGCTACCCTTCTAACGTTTGAAAATATCGTCAACGATAAATCAATTTGCAAAGTGTGCCATCTAGTCTTTCGAACGCCAAAAACATTACGAATGCATCAGAAAAGAAAGCACAAGGTGTTCAGACGGTTGTTTAAACATATATGTGATTATTGTGGCATGTCGTATGAGACGAAGAACAGTTTAGGAGCGCACATTAGAAGGAAGCATGGACCGGATTCCACGCCTGATGACAGGGAAGAGAGAACATGCGATGTGTGTGCACTAGTCTTTAAAGGCATGGCTAGATTGCGTATGCATATGCGACGAAAACACGGCTCTTTTCAAGAGTCCTTCAAGCATATTTGCGAGGACTGTGGCCTGACATACGATAAGTACAGAAGTTTAATAGTACACATACAAAGAAAGCACTCCAAATCAGACGCGCCAATAGCAGATCAGTGGTTCAACTGTCCGTTTTGTCCGAAAGGATTCGGTAAACGGGAAACTTATGTACGACATGTACAGAGAAAACACAGGGTAAATGATGAAGAAACAAGCAAGAATCAAGAAATTGGACAAGATATTGGGAAAGTGGAAAGCACGGAAACAGGAGAGATATGTTGTGCTGAGTGCCCGTTGGTTTTTTCATCTTTGAACTATTTAAAACTGCATATGAGACGAAAGCATAACGCCTTTAAGGATAACTTTCGACTGAAATGTAAAATATGTAACTTGTCTTATGATAAAATAGAGAGCTTAAAGCGCCACATTCGAAGAAAACATGACAAGGGGTCGTATTGCGATGTGTGTAACAAGCAATTTGATACTCGAGAACTGTACTTAAATCATACCCACGAAAGATTGGTAAGAGAATGTACAATTTGTGGATTAATATTTGCGTCCCAAAGTGGTCTAGGTAAACATTTACGATGTACGCACAAGATTGTTCAACCGAAGACTGTTTTCTGCCATATTTGTAACGAGGGTTTCAATGATAAACGTCAATTAAAGCTGCATTATTTAAGAGTCCATTTAAATGTATCTTACACTTGTCAATTTTGTAAAAAAGTGTTCAAAGCGAAGGAGAGTTACAGACGCCATGTTGTATTTAAGCATCAAAACAAACGTCCAAATAGTGAATTGCAAACCTGTGATCAATGTTCTGAAACATTCTCTGACGAGTTTGAATTAAGTCGACATTTTGATTTAGCTCATAGGCGAACGGAGGGAACACAAGAAACAAATAATGTAGTTATTAAAAAAGAAGATGCAGATATACCGAATTCATTCCAATGCACAAAGTGCCCGGAAAACTATACGTCTTGGAATCAATTGAAATTGCATTACGAGCAGAACCATTACATCTTAGCCGAAACACAGTGCCAAGTGTGTGGCGAAATAATACCTGGCAACGAATTACAGAAGCACATGAAAGATGCGCATACAGATAACAGCATGCGATGTAGATATTGTGAATATGTTACGAATAATAGAGCGAGTATGACTCAGCATATTTTAAGGCATAAGAACGCGACTACGTTGAACTGTCATTTTGAGAATTGTAAATATAAGACGTTTTATGAAGGTGCAATGGAGAAGCATAAGCGTAAGCATGAAGACCAGGGTGTTAAGTTACAGTGTACCCAGTGTCCGTTCCAGACGATGAATAAGTATATATTAAAGTATCATGAAGAAGCGCACATGACGGGTAAGAAACGGTATTCGTGTGATCAATGTGATTATGCAACCGTTTTGCCAGCTAACTTAGTTCAGCACAAATATAAACATTCCACAGAAAAGAGATTTAAATGCGAAATGTGTCCGTTTGCTACAAAGTACAATACGTCGTTACGTTTTCACGTTAAGAAAAAACATTGTGATCTCCCATCTTAATGTTGTTATATGTTGATTGTTTATGAAATTAAAATTATTGGTGTTTTGACGATTTATTTTTATTTTATATTAGCTGCCCTGGCACTGCCTGGCAGTCGTTGTTCTCCCTTATTGCCCCTTAAACTTTTTTCTCTCTTTAGGAACCTTTCTTATCTTTTTAAAAAAAACCATTATTAAAAATTTGCCAAATTGATCGAGCCGTCAGGCAATCCTCAAAATACATTTGAATTTCACCCTTTAACTGAAGTCAGCAGTAGTCTCGAACGCAGTATAATAGGCAATAGGCATCGCACGAGCATATAACGCCTCAGCTAGACAACGAGTGACGAAATTTGTTTATTAAAATGTAAAAGGCCGAAATATTACATTTATTTGGGCTTTGACAAAGTCATTGTGTCAAAATTAGACAATAGCCCTGCGAGGTTTGACCAGTCTAACCTACGCAAACCTACGAGTGTATTCGGGGTTCTACTATAACATAATATATATTATATACCAGCCATGGCCATGGCTATTACGATCTTAGGTGGATCTTAATAATATGAATTTGCCAGTCAGTTCAATTCAGGGCGTATACTGTCTGGAAATAAGAGGTCATAATACGGCCCCTGCTCAGTAATTAGTTTGTATGTTTGTAAATGCCCGCTATTAGCTAGTTGCCAAATGCCTACGAATTAAAATTAACCAAGAGAATAGTATCCAAACGCTTTGAGAACTTTAATGACATTTATGGCGAAATGTCTCGTATTTCTGCATTAAAGGGAATAAATAAAAAAAAAACAAAAGGTACTGTTTTCTGAGCTGTCAAAAATGCAGTGATTCAATTTGTCAGTTTTTATTAAATTTTTTAATATCGCACGCCTAATATGTTTCTTTCTCTCTTAAACACAGCTAAAGCTTATGTGAATGAAAGAGAAGGAATATAGAAAATAGATTACACTTTACAGCAATAGCTTGCTCGACGTTCTAGGAGAAACATCGGGAAAACTCAAAATGCTTTATTGTTTTATGTAAACATTTAGTAAATGTAGCAAAGATTTGTTGTGAGATCAATGTGAATAAGTGTGTCCGTTTTGGTGCTGTGTAATATTTTTGTGACAAAATGGATTTTCTAAGTCTTCCAGACGTTGTGATTGAAAATATACTGACGTATCTTTCTTACGATGAAGTTGCTAGAAACAGACTGGTAAGTGGTCTTTATTTATAGATATGACAATATTTTACTGTTACAAATGTTATCTGTACATTGAAAAGTATTGGTATATAATTAACACGTAATTATTCGAGAAGGTACCAAGTTTACAAGAATAGAATATGTCCAATAATGCCTTACTCTTGACTATTATATTGGAGGTTTTAAAGTGAATTCACTGAATGTAGAGTAACTTACATATAAACACAATGTACGAAATAATATATTAGCCCAAAATATTACTATTTAGTTTCAGAGGACAGAGTATTTGCCATATTTTCTACATATTCATGTTTTTTTTTATTATATAATATAATTATGTATCACACCTTTGAAAACCTTGAAGCAAAATTAAAGCCAGTAAATTGTTTAAGTCAATCTATATTGACTAAACCTATGTTTCCACTGAATGTCATGATTTAACCAGTATCAAAATAAATATTAAGGGCCGATTTTTCAATCCATGGTTAAAACTTATCCGCCCAATAAAGTATTACACGATAATATTAAAATGTCACCCGTAAACTGGCAAAGACGGGCAAAGAATACATTTTTGAAATGGTAGTTTAATATGTTATTCGACGAATAAGTATTAACCAAGGATTGAAAAATCAGCCCTAAATATTTGAAATTTCTCATCACATCTAGAAACTTATTCAGTATTTGCAAATAGCAATAGTAGATAGTATTTATTTAATTATAAATACATTTTATTAGAATCTTTTACTAATTCCTGTCAAATAAATACTTACTTCATTGCAAAAGCAGCAGGCTTTATCTACTCACATTAAAATAATTAAACAATATACAGGTAAATGTACCATTCATAAGATTCCCATGCCACAGTGTTTAAAACCATAAAACTTGACGAATATTTAATACTCAATACTGAATCATGTTGTTTCCTAGGTGATAATTTTAGCCTAGCAAAATAATCTTAACTGTATGAGCAGTACAATGCTTAATCCCTCAGCCCCCGGAATCACAGACAATAGAAAATCTATTGTGTCGCGGTCTCATTGGGCCGCTCGGTGGTCAATGGGTTAAATAACTGTGGCTATAAATTATATATTCTACTCAATTAGACTATATTCTTTTCTGTGTTTCAAACTCAAACATTTATTTATTCAATTAGACTTCTTCTAGAAGCACCTTAGAATCATCATTACATATTATTTTTAACAATTACCATTGATTCGGAAAGCAGTGTTGAAACATTTGTGTTGAAGAATGCATAATTATATCCAAACAAAACAATATGTTTTTCAGGTATCAAAAGCGTTCAATGATATATGCATGCGAATGTTGAACCGCGGCTTCCTCATGATAGAGAGGAGGCATGCCTTGGCGTTGAAGAGCGTGAAGGCGCGACTGCCGCGTCGGGAGTCTGAGCGCAGGTATATAGAGAATAAATTAATTATGATCTGCTTATAAATATACTACACTGCTACATAGTATAAAACAGCTTTCCCTGTCCCTATGTCCCTATGTATGCTTAGATCTTGAAAACTATGCAACGGATTTTATGCAGTTTCTTTTTGTAATAGAGTGATTAGGGATTTTAGACAAAGCGGGCAAAGCCGCTGGCAAAAACGAATCATATTTATATGCATGAAAATCAAATAAATTAGAAAGAGCATTTAAACAAGGATTTCAATGCTATTATTATTAGATAATATCTAAATAAATATTGCCATTTCATAAATAAAGGCTTAAGTGTAAGTATTTATTTAAAATTATATATGTATGTTTATCAGCCATCTGGTTTCCATAACACAAGCGAAAGCATAGTATGGGATCAGATCGTGCCATGTGTGAAAATTGTCCTGAAATATTTATTTATTTATAAAAATTACTCTGTTCACAGATATCACCCATTGGCAAGACACTGTGATATTTTGACATCAATTGAAACGAGGATTTCAATGCTCAATATGACATACTCGAAATTTATTGACAGTGGTATCTGCTGCTTCATACCAGGAAAGGTAACATCATATATTTGTTAAAAAAAATACCTAAATTTGTTTGGATGTGAAGGTGTAATTAAAAAAGAGTGTGTAACAATTATTCAATCAATGATCTATAAAGCTGTTGGAATATGAGAATATATTGTAGACATGGCCACAAAAAATACTTTCAATTACCCCGATTAGTATAGTTATAAGATTACTTTACCAACTGCAAATGTTTCCGTATTTTCCTCATAATATTTGCTGCGTAATACCTGCAAATGTTTTACCAATTTTTTACCTCACAAAATTTTGCCACATTTTTTGCACATTTTTTGTTATGTTTTCAGGTGATAGACGAAATCCGACGCGTGTTAAGCATAGTGGAGACACCGAAAACGCCGCCCCGTGCCCACGAAGTGTTGCAAGAGTTGAGAGATATATCTAGTATGGCAATCGAACATTTTGACGATAAAATATCGCCAGCGTTTCGTAAGAGATTGCAGGAAGGTGTTGCCATGCCACCGCCGAGACCGTCGCAAGGTAATAACGAGAAGATATATATCATGTAATCTCATTATTATGTTTGGTTTCAACTTGGTGATGGCTTAAACATTTTTGAGATTTGTGCGAAGAAATTTACAGATAAACAATTTTTTTGTGATAATAATCATTGCTCTATATTTACTTTTCTTTAAGTTGTGTGATGAACTACTTAGTTATGTAATTTTGTAACAGAATATTATACTGAATAGGCATTGTAGGAATTTCAGAAAAGTTGTGTATGCTAAAGTAATAAATTGCTACTCAATTGCTAATTAATAAAACAAAAATCCCTCATTAAGATGCAAATGCACAGATTTGTAAAAAAAATCCAAAGTAATTGTGGTGTATGTCCATCCCTATTTTCGGCTCATAGACACGCGCACGTCCTCTCACACCAACCGCCTGCAGCCAACTGGGCTGTGCGAGCTGTGTCACCGTTGCACGTGCGCAAGAGACGACATAATACTTCCCTCTCTTTCACTCACATACACTACAGTAATGATATTTGTATTTTTTATATTTCAGGTGTTTTAGCGCCAATAGCCATGCGACAAGAGATATTGCACCTTCGCCGACGGTCCATACTAAACGCTAAGCTATCGTTATACTTGGCGTCACAATACAAAAAGTTTTATAAACGGGTGAGATTGTATTATTTTATCATCAATAGATGAGTAACAAAACTGTACACAAACATTTTCACCTCAAAATTGTCTTTAATTTGAACACTAGTCAATCAATAATGTGTAAAAAAATTTTTTGTCAAAATTTAAATATCTCTAGTTGGAAAATATTACGAGAGATTAATAAGTTATGGAACTTAAATTATAACACAAAGTTGTTATTCTGTAAACATGCGATTTTAGTTATTTTTTCATAAAAAATAAAAATATATGTGCATTTCCATACAAGAACAAACTATTCGTGTTCCGCGTACGAATTTCAGATGGTCGAATACAAGCGCATCGCGTGGCGGCAGAGGAAAACTATACGCAATATGAATAAACGGCAACGCGACCAGGATTCCGCTATTGGTAAGTTGGAAAAAACAAAGAAAAAATATATAAAAACTAAGATACTTTGTACAGAGCAAAGATTATATAAAAAAAGTTGTCTAACTTTGTTAAAAATGGCGAACGGAAGGTTTACAATGCGTAGTGCCTGATTTTTCTTTCATTTTTGCGTGATGATAAAACCGTCTGACCAAAAGTTAAAAACGTGTTGATTTATGTTGTTGTAGATCCCAAATTATTATTATTTGAGTATCCATGAATACTGAATAATAATACTGAATAAACCCATTTGTATCCTAACTAGCTTTCCGCCCGCGGCTTCGCCCGCGTTTTTAAAGAAAAAACCCGCATAGTTCTCGTTCCCGTAGGATTTCCGGGATAAAACCTATCCTATGTGTTAATCTATGTTACACTCTATAAGTGTGCTAAATTTCCTGTAAACATACATACCTACACATACACATGATCCATCCTCACAAACTCGCATTTATAATATTAGTAGGAAATTTTATATGTTTAGAAACACTGACAAAATTGTGGATATTCATAATTGCCATATAATTAAAAAACGAAAAAAATTATTGAATCTGTTTTCTAACTTATAATTTTATTAAAGTGAATAACATAATATGAATTTTATTATTTTTCAGCGGATTTAAAGAAGCGTATCGAAGAATGTGATATAAAATATAGTGAATTGACGCACACCAACCAAGCGGTTGGCGGGAAAGTTATAGCTGGTGAGCTCTATGGTCAATGGTCGCCATTTTGGATTCATATTGTTTTTCTATCAATGCATTGAATATGAATTTATTTATTATTATTTTTTCTTTCAGCAGCAGCGGCCACAGAAGGTACGTCATCAGCGCAACCGTTGCGACATTTCGGGAGTCAAATCAAATTGGATCTATCCGTTTTGCCGATCGGCACGTCCAAACGGACATCGAATAAATGTGAGATATTTGTTTATGCTTTATTATCTATAATATTTACATGTAGACTAATATTATAAAGTTGTCTTTTGTATGTAACAAATATACTCAAAAACTACACTATCGATTTTCAAATTCTTTTACCATTATTTATTTTAAAGCATACTCTTTACTTGTAAATTTGTCTGTCCTCTGAAAGTTTAAATCTATACAAATTACAAACGATTAATATTGTTCGATATATTTTTTATCAAAAAAAATTCATGACTTTTTTACTGTGTTTAAAAAATTCAATAGCTCTCAATAACACCCCATAATTTACATTAAATAAGAATATGAAAGTATTCTTATTTAATTCTCCGTTTCTTTTCAGTGTTGCCAAATATCAAGCCGCGGAAACCGCTCATAAAACTGCCAAGCTTGTCAGAAGACGTTAGCGATAAGACGGAATCGAACCCACTGCCATCTACATCGAACCAGAGTCCGAGACAGAAAACACAATGCACCATGGCGAAAATACGCGGAATAACAAACGAAATACGACACTTAAGCAATCTGTCGAAAAGTTTCGAAGGAAAATTGAAACGCCCGCCAAATTCGAATTTGGAAGAGACGGAATGCAAAAAACAAAAGCTGGATTAATTGTCTGTGGTTGCTTGTCTATGCTCGATATAGTGTTCAAGTTTTTAGTTGTCTATGGTCGTTTGACGTTTGTTTTATCTGTGCTAGCGTTTCCTAGGCCGGTGAAAAAAAAAGAAATTAATAAAAAACGTGTCCACTTTCATTTGTATAGAATATATACAATTAATCATCCTGCAGTACTTTGTAAGATGTTTATTAGGTAGAGTTTTAATCTTTCATTGAAAGTATTTAGTTTATTTTATGTATATATTTGCTCAAACTTGCATGACATGCGATTTAAAGTGACCCGATAAGATAGGAAATTAAAAATAAGAATTTTAATTGGTACAGAGAAAAAACTAAAACCTTCTTTTGTTCTCTATTTATTAAAAAAAAATAAAGTATTAAAACGTCGTCGATTTTGATTGTATTAAATAAATGCTTGTATATAAATAAATTATATATTATCACGATTTTAATAATTAATTTTATTGTATCTAATTAACTAATGTAGTGAAATATTTAATAAAATTTTTAAGATTTTAAGTTAAATTAATTAATGAATGAAATGTCTTTGTTCAATATTAATCACTTAAATATTAGTGTAATAAAATAAATATATAAACTAAGAAAACATTCAGAAATTAACTTTTCTATGATTATTATCTTATTGTAAGTTATTACAAATTTTCTCAACATTAAGAAGGTTGTAGTATATTTTACGGGTCTTAAATTGTGTTCAAAATTACTAATAAGCCTAATAAATAAACTGTAAAAGCAATAATTCACAAATTATAGACATTTAAGATCCTATTTTATATTAGGTTATGAAAAAATAATCGTAAAATTTAAATAATTTTTTCTATTACTAAGATTTAAGGATTCAGGCTTTAAAAATAGAATAGCAGAAGAATCAATACAATTGAACACTTAACTTAAAAGTTGAAACAAACATAATATGCAGTAGATTCACTTATAGTAGATACATTGACTAAAAATAATACCTAACATTATTTGTTATGCGGCTTCGCCCGCGTTTTCAAAGAAAAATCCGCATTGTTCCCGTTCCCGTGAGGTTTGCTTCTTAAAACCTATCCAATGTGTTAATCCAAGTTACCCTCTATATGTGTGCTAAATTTCATTGTAATCGATTCAGTAGTATTTGCGTGGAAGAGTAACAAACATACATACCTACTATCATACCTACACATACACATACATCCATCCTCACAAACTTTCGCATTTATAATATTAGTAAGATTTTCATTATACATGAATAGTATGCAAATTAAAAATTCTTAAAATTACATATTATGATCTTCTATTCTCCAGAAAATAGGATCTTCTTTATCTATATTATATTTATTGTTTGTCTGTAATCTTTATCCGCCTACTGTATCGCTAATTTTGAAATTCCTGTACAAATTCATAAACATTTTTCAACCATAGTTATTTTACTGGGTACTCTTATATCTGTCACAAAAACTCTATTAAAAAGCTACTAATTTTCATTTCCTACATATTTCATAGTCTGCATTTTGTATATTCTTTTTTAAACATAAAAATGTTTATGAATTTTAATATAGCCTATATTATATTTAGTGGCTTTTATAATATACCTATTAGGGCTTATGCAAAAGGGATATAACATAGTATAAAAATATAGATAACATATTGACAACTATAATTATATTATAGTATTAAGATACATTATTTTATTCGATCAAGTTAGTTTTCACACCTGAATTTTGAATATTTCAAGGAAAAAGCTATAAATTATGACAAACGTGATTTTATATTTTAAATGGAAATTAAAAACAACGCCATCTATGGGTAAGTTGTATGCAATATTGTAAGTGACCTTTTACCATAGAGTACTGTAAAGTACATAATATTATTATATGGCCAAACCTTTTGCGTAGGCCTTATTTTAAAATGTATATTAAAATATTTATATTTGTATTTTGTAGTCTTTCAAGATTGTAAACGAGATAGTGCGTGTCGTATGGCGTAGGTGTAAATATGCCTTGATTGAATAAAAGTATTTGAAAATTCATTTTGTGTTTTTCTTAAGCCATTCGAATAGTCTTGAGTTATTATTTTGACCTTTGAGATTGATATCTAAGGCCGCTTGTATTATAAGTCCGTTATATACGCAAAAGTTTTATCGGAAGGTTTTATGGATACTCTTTTACTCGAAAACCACTGAACAGATTTTGATGATACTTGGCCACTGCCAATGAGTTACATCACTATGTAACTACCAGAATAAATAATAATACCGCACTTACACATTCATGCAAATAGCGAATCGTCGCAAAATATGCGAGTGTTACCTACCTATAAAAATGTATGTATGTATGTATGTATGCGGCGCGGCAAAGCTAGCGTTGAGAAATGAGAAATAAAACATTTTGTAGTAGTTACTTATTATTAAATGTATAAAGCCATGGGTTTTGGGCACAAATTACATTTGGGTAGATAGTAATATTTAGGGGTGAGAAATAAAATACATAGCTGTGCTAATTTATTCTGATATTTATTTGATTAGAAATAATATTTACAAAAAATATATTTACAGCGAGTACAGTACGATTCACGAAAGATGACCACAAATGGCGGCCGTCTGCGCACGTTCACTCATGAAGAAAAGACTTAAGACAAAATAATATTTTAATGTTGGTTAAATAATTTATTTTTTATTTATTTAAAATTAAATCCGCCCGCGCCTCACCTCGCACCGTCATAGGGACCTAAAATATGCCTTCTGCGCCGTGGTCATCTTTCGTTAATCTTACTGTACCTATTTAATTATTTATTAACATTAACTAATAATAACCTTAAGTTTAAGTACATAAATCTTATTGCACGTCATAGGTAGGCATTAAAGTTTTAATTTATAAGTTGCTTGATTTTTTAAGGATATTTAGTAAAAATATTTTTTAACCATGGCAATGAGTATATGGTAACATTTACAACGTAACGTTTACATTTTGAAAATATAACTGCTTATGATGAAAACAATTTAGTATAGTTAATACAATATAAAATAACCATATCACAATAAATATTGCACAATACCCAATGGAAACCAACACATCAAAATAACGTGCTATTAATTATTATTATAATATATTTGTACGACTAGCAAT
>CAJQZM010040554.1:0-16739 GCA_907164665.1 Colias nastes | reverse complement strand
CACGCACAAAACCAGAATAAACCAGTTTACGCTGTCCGCAGGTGCCACGTGCAGACGTTTGGTATCGTTAGAACATAAAATTCAAAAATTATAATTATTACGTATAGACCGGGAGATATTGACACAAAATTTCGAGTCATTTGTAACAGGATGGCGGTTCTACAGGGGTCTTAGTACGCAATGACAAAAAGAAAAACGATGGTGTGAACACTGGTACCGGCGGCTTAGTCGCGTGGGCGTTAGTCGAACTCGTCGGAAAAATAGCGAAAGTCAAACGATTTGTAACACAAAAATTTTAGAATTTACCGACAGCCCATAAAAAAGAAGTAGGCGGTAGTGTCATGCCATACTTTTCCGGTGTGACTTACAGCCCGCCATACCGACGCGAATGTGTTGATTTAAAAAAAAACAATTCAACCATTTGTACCAGGCTAACTTTTGCACAGGTAACCATCGTCGTGCAGCTATTTACGAAAATCGCCATGCCATACTTTTCGGACGATTCCAAATGGTCGCCATACCGCCGAAAATCTGCAAAAATTTTTTTTTTCGCCAAACTTTTTGTACCAGTATTGCATTTGGATTTTTGGAGAGTATTTGATAAAATGTGACCATTATTATATTTACCATACTTCTAGTAGGGGGAAAAAGTGCTGCCATACTTGAAAAATTAATTTAGTATTAATTTATATAAGTGAAGATTTCCACCACCTAGATCTTTGAAATTTTGTATTTATATTCGTTGAACCTCAAACTTACAGGAAAAATTAGTGCCATACTGTTACTAATCGTTCAAAATACGAATAAAATCTTACAATAAAAAAAAATCTTATACACATTCGCCACCTCCCACAGGTATGGCATTATCACACTTCTATTTATAATCATTCAGGAGTTGTTGAAAAAAAAAATTTAGGGTGGTACAAATGGTTCGGCGAAAAAAAAATTTGCAGATTTTCGGCGGTATGGCGACCATTTGAAATCGACCGAAAAGTATTGCATGGAGATTTTCGTAAATGGCTGCACGACGATGGTTACCTGTGCAAAAGTTAGCCTACAAATGGTTGAATTGTTTTTTTTAAATCAACACATTCGCGTCGGTATGGCGGGCTGTAAGTCACACCGGAAAAGTATGGCATGACACTATCGCCTACTTCTTTTTTATGGGCTATCGGTAAATTCTAAAATTTTTGTGTTACAAATTGTTTGACTTCGCTATTTTTCCGACGAGTTCGACTAACGCCCACGCGACTAAGCCGCCGGTACCAGCGTTCACACCATCGTTTTTCTTTTTGTCATTGCGTACTAAGACCCCTGTAGAACCGCCATCCTGTTACAAATGACTCGAAATTTTGTGTCAATATCTCCCGGTCTACACTACTACAAACGCAAAAATTTCTCCAAGCTAATTTACCTGTACTTAGGTATTTAGTGTCATGGCTCTATGGTATTTCTTGTATAGACAACATAATTAATATTATTTATTTACTGCGCATATTACTATATAAGATGACGGTTCAGCAAATATTAATAACCAGCTGTGCTCCGCGGTTTTACCCGCAGTGCTCCGCTCGTGTTGGACTTAGCGTGATGATATATAGCCAATAACCTTCCTCGATACATGGGCTATCTAACACCGAAGAATTTTTCAAATCGGACCAGTACTTCCTGAGATTAGAGCGTTCAAACAAACAAACAAACTCTTCAGCTTTATAATATTAAGTATAGATAAAGATATTAGAATACAGTATAAACACTCGTTTCTTTTGCTGTGAAAGAGCTTGAAAATGAGAGATAGAAGGAGGATTAAATTTATCAATGTCAATTTGTATTTTAATGAGGGGTTGTATACTTCGTCTCAATCCATCAATCTTCATAGAGAATGTTCTTTGAATGTAAAAACCTTAAAACTTTGTATGATTATAATACATTAGCTGTCCGCCCAAATTGAGAGGGGTTTCAAACTTGACTTAAATTTAATAACATCTCAGTTTATAATATATGCGATAATCCGTAGTCATCGAATTCCTTTCAACAAAAGGCACATTTACAAACAAAAGTAAACTTAGGTATATCCATAACCCGTCCGTGAAATTATATCAAATGCGCTTCACCAGTTTTTACGCTACACATCCATTCGTTACTACACTTACAAATGTTCCAATTCACAATGAAGACAAGCGTCGCTAGTGCCACTGACCCCGATTACAAATAAATGAATTTTAATGGCTTTCCGACGAATTTCTCGGCTTCAACCTCGAACCTGAGGTTTATTGTTTTATATTGTGACGTAGTTCAGCAGTTTGTGAATGTATTGGTAGAACTAGAACCTTTCTTTGATGCGGCTGGAAGGAACACAGTGGGGTTTTGGTCGGTAGAAATATAACCCACAGCCACGGCTCCTTCCCCTTAGGTCGTGGGTATCTACCAAGATTTTCCCACTTAAAAAAAAAGGACTAGTACCTACTTCGCCCGCGACTTTGTTCGTGTGTGTGATATTTCTTAACGAAAAGATAAGCGTTGTTTCCATCTATAGATATAGCAAAATTCATTCAAATCGTATCAGCCGTTTTGTTCTATCCAGATTCATGGATAAATGTAATGGGTAAGATATCGGTTTGTATGTAAATTTAATTTGTAAGACTTAAATTATAACAGTAATTTGTTCTTCAAAACACAATTTCTTAAGTTTAATAAAAAGAGTGTTTAATATCATAATAATCTTGTCAAACTATATATACGTTAAGTACCAATTAAATATCAACGAGTCAAAATATTAAATTATCCAAGCATTTAAGCAAAATCTCTGTATCATGATATCATTTAATGCAGCAGAATAAAATGTAAGAGGTTTTATAATAAATAACCGGAAGATTTATATTTTATTGCCTTACCTGTTGAAAATCGATTTTTCTAGAACATTTTATACAATTTTTCAGATCACGGAACATGATGCAATACACCAATCTATATATTTCCATTTAGTTTTTATCAATTGTATATGATAATTGTTAATTGTATTTTTTATATTATTTTTGCGAAAATATTTCATTTATTTCTGGTAATTGCGATACGGTTAAAGTAATTGATATTGTGTTTTAAAATACTCGAAAATTCGGTGTTGTGTTGCCACCCATTATTATCTTAATTGCTTTTCACATTAACTGTTACCATAGTATAAAGTGTTACGGTTGGGTTTGGTTTTTTTTTAATGATCTTTTTTTATTCTGTATTGACTGTTTACTTAGTGGTTGTTATGATGCAAGTCGTGAGGGCTCCTGGATTCGATAACCAACGGATGCAAAAATTCGCGCTCAATGAGGCACAAAAGATGTGTTGATTATTAGTTATTAATTAATACGACATAAGAAAAAAATAACTTTTACATAATCACTACATAGTATAAAACAAAGTCGCTTTCTCTGTCCCTATTTCCCTATGTCCCTTTGTACGCTTAAATCTTTAAAACTACGCAACGGATTTTGATGCGGTTTTTTTTAATAGATAGAGTGATTCAAGAGGAAGGTTTATATGTATAATAACATCCATTAAATAGTGGAGAAGTACTGTTATTTTTGAGGTTTCTAATGTGATGTCGTAAATAATTACATTTTTTCCGCTCACATTGCAAACGCAGGCTGAACCCTACGAGTTTTATCAAAATAATGTACTAAGTATTGTACACATTGAAAAGGTCTACAGAAAAGTCCGTGATGGTATGTGTCTATCTCTTATGGATAACCCACAATAACTTTTTTTGTCATTTACTTTTTACGACAAATAATGGCTAATTTTCGAAGCGATTTTAACCAATACAGCATTAATCCTTAACCAATTAAATACCTTGAATACATTGTTCATTTAATATAGATCTATATGGCCCTTTACACCGTATGATTTAAGTGAATATTTTCGAAGATATTACAGATTTAAAAATTGCGGGACGTAGCGTTTGCGGCGGTACCGGCCGGCCGCCCGGTGCGGCAAGAGCGTGTTCACAGTTTTTCTATAGTGTATTTAGTATCAGCATTGCACCCGTGCGAAGCCGGGGCGGGTCGCTAGTTGAGTATAAATTATTCAGAAAGGTTATGTACATAAAACACAAGTGCTAATAGTATACGTGTTTGATATGACAAAATAATATCTACCAAATATTATATTTGTGTGAAGATAACAAAAACTACCACGAAGTATGAGTAATTTATTTCGCAAAATAATAATGTGTTGTATATCAAAGTAGGTATTTGACAACGGTTATTGCATGGAAGTTGGCGAAAGTCATTAAAAAGCAATTTATTCCAAGGCATCATTAAACTAGGTTTTTGTTAAAATTAGGTCTTAAACTAAATACCAATGTTACTGTATATAAAAGTATTACATAGTTCTTATATTTTATATCGAAGTAGGAAATACGGAATAATATTTTTTTTATTAAGTGCATACGCAATAGCGCACTTTTTTAATTCACATTGACGTTTTTACTCGACTCCAAATAAGGAGTGAATTGTTTTCAGCGTATATGTATGTATGTTTATTTATTGTACGATAGCATAAATAAGTAAACACATCTGAGTTGAATTGTAGTAGCGTCTTGTGTTTGTAATAATTTCCCTGTTTAAAGTCGAAATTTTCATAGTAAATGGTCTCATTAATTAGTTCATTATAAAGGCAATTAATATTTTTTTCTTATTCCTCAACAAGATATACACGTAGGTTAGAATACTCGTCACAAACACATTAATAATATGTTAAATCCGCGAAATAAACTGTTCGACACCTTCCTGTTACTGTCATGGTATGATAATATGTTGTATTGGGTAGTCCTTTATAGAGCCATTTTAAGGCCAGAGAATTGCTTGGACTTGACGTGGTAAGATTGAGCACAATCTCAAACGCTTTGCGCTATGAGGCGTGCAAAAGTCTGCTTATAGCAAAGTTCCAACCCATTTTACGAACATGTTATTCTATTCCAGATGGGAGCTGGCGCGAACGGGCCGGGCGGCAGGCGAGCTCTGGAGCTCATACTGAGCGGCGGGCTCAAGTCGCTGGCCCGCACCAACAAGCCGGTGCGGCGCGCGGCCAGCAGGGACTCGGTGCTGTCGCAGCCGCAGCCGCTGCTCGAAGGTATGTGTGCAGTTGGAAATTTATGTTATAGAAAGGTAAATAAACTGACGCTCTGCTGATGGTATCTTAATCGCGCCGCCTATAGGTAGACAGCCGTAGCAGAAGTGACATAGCTTGCAAACTCAGGATAAAGACGGTAACATATAAACAGACAAATAATAATCTGTGAATCTGAATTCACAGATAATTATTATAATTATTAAGCCTGAGCTTAATATGTTTTATTTCTCTTCACATTTCACTCGGAAATATTGTTAATGGCATATTGTTCCAAAGTAGTCAAGTTTATGTTTATGCTATGCTCTTGGAGCATGATGTTCATGCAGAGTTGGACAGTTATTATGATCGTTTTGATCCTGTGAATTGTGAAATACAGGTGAAATTTCAGAGATCCAATTACTTGGGTAAAGACAATATTGGTTAATTTCCTTTACTTTATTTGCTGAAAATCGTAACTTCGCTAATGTGTTTAGCTAAGCCTACATGTTATTCCTGGCTATAATCTATTGGCATATTATGTTTCAGCTAAATCGATTATGGAGTTTTTCTTGGCTTAGACGTTAAAGCAGTAAAGCTGTTATACAACGCATGTATTTCATTAGGTATATTAATAGGAGCATAAAGTGAGATTGGTATTGGTCTGCAACATCAATAGGTACTATATACTACTATCTCAATTTTTAGATTAAATACTCTACTCTACTCCGTGCAATTTTCATTCCAATCTCTCTATTAGTTGTAAATGTCAAGTGATTTCACCATTACGTTAAGTTTTAAAGTGGATAATGATTCTTTAAGGTTTCCTCGTTAATACAGAGCTGTTAGAACTACTTCGTTGCGGGAATTTTCCAGTAATTCAGTTGTATTATCTATACTAATATTATAAAGCTGAAAACTTTGTTTGTTTATTCGAACGCGCTAATCTTTACTGGTCCGATTTGAAAAATTCTTTCGGTGTTATATAGCCCATTCATCGAGGAATTAAATTGGTCACACACCTGGAGGAAGGCTATAGAGTATAGGCTATATATAAACACGCTAAGACCAACAGGAGCGGAGCACTGCGGGTAAAACCGCGGAGCACAGCTAGTATTATATGTTGATCTGTGGCTAGTTTATTTAATTGCAATATATTAAGAGGTTATTAAACTGAATTGTTTAGTATTGAGGGAATAACTATGGCCGTCTTCTGGGTATTGTTGGAATGCCGATTGCGAACTGAGACAGAATAATTTGATCATGGATTTGTTCTCTAGAGTCTAGTATGATCAAATATCATGTTGTATGACTGCAATCTAAAAATAAAAATTTATAAATTTTGTTCAAATATCACATAAAAACGAAAAAAATCAAAACCTAAGTCGCTTATAAATAGTGATTGATCGATTATTGCATTTAAGTGTGAAAATTAATATTTGAATAAGATTTATTTGAAACGTTATTTGCATACATTTCAACACATCCTCTTAAAATTGTTTTCAGAATGAATGTTTATCTTAGTCATGTAGTTCTTAGGGTTCCGTACCCAGACATAAACGGGAACCTATTATTAATATTACTTTTACCTGTATGTTTGTATGTACCCGATTTCTTTCGACTCGATTTTCACTTAAACGGACAGATTTATTTCAAACTTTGAAGGATTGGTAACAATACAATCATATCATGAGGTTTAAGCGTATTTTAGGCGCGGGTCAAACACAAGCGACGCGGGCGCGGGCGTGCCATAAGCGCACCTCTTCAATCTGTTTTGCACCACGTCCTTCTTCTACATTTTGTATGAAAGAACTTTGGAAAGGCGTTGAGACGGCACGCCACGGTTGTGCCACGGTTGCGCCGCGCAGGGCTAGCATGTCTTCGTCGTCAGAGGAAGACATCTTGTTAGAGCAAAATCAAAAACTTGAATAGCGCACCCGATGCGCGCCAATAGCGCACCTGATGCGCGCCGGCAGTGCGCCCGATGCGCGCCGCGCCGCTTGTGTCTGTCCCGCGCCTTAATGTTTGTTGTTGGCAGGTCTTCGCAATTGCTCGTACTTTTAAAACTGTATAGTTGTTATTTTGTTCTAATACATGTGTTGTTGGCAGGTCTCCGCAAATGCTCAACAGTGCTAGCGCTCACGGACCGCGAGCGGGCGCCCGAGCCGATCCGCGCGCACAACCGCCTGCGAGCGCCCTCCGTGTGTTCGAGGTGCTCGTCGCTGTTGTCGCTCGCTGGCGCGGGGGGATCTAGGTATGATGTAATAAAACAGTTTAATGTACAATACATAAAAAGAGCTGTAGATATTGACGGCCTTTTCGTCTTTTAAGTGAGTAGACACATTTCTCTGAATCCCAATTTAGGTTTTAGCAACACTGTTTATAAAGAATGTTGCGGGTGGACAGTCGAATGAAGTAACAAGTGTCCTCATTTTATCGATTAAGGAGTTAGTTTCCTTACTCCATAAGTAACCACTACCTAGTCGTATAGTTTGAACGCTTGAAAATTTGTTATTATGATTATGACGCTATACATCATTTTTGAAAAAATCGTTGGCAAATAGTCGTCTATACAATCTAACTTTATTTTGGTTAGTCGTATTGAATTGCTCGTTATTTGTTTATTATAAAATAGCCTTGCCATAAGAAATGGTAATCTATTCGCAACGGTATATGCGCTAACATTACGGGAAAGTTGAATAAGCTTTATCTAAAGTCTAGACTCCCGCACTAACAACAAAGTAATGTAAATTTTATTGAAATAATACTCTCAAAAAGAAGAAAAAGCGGTGAGAAACCGTTTATTTCGCAATTATGAGCGCATTTAAATGTGTAATAAAAATGCAGTTCTATCTAATTACCTAGGTGTTTTGCCAGCACTTTTTACTTTCAAGAAATCTGCCATTTTTTTTTTGGCGCTTCTCAGATATACTCGTGAAGTGCCAGTTGTGTTTTATCAAGGCCATAGTGTGCATTTTGCAATCTTATGTAACTCTTAAATTGAACTATTTCCTAAAGTACGTCAATTTTCTTACATTTTTGGAGAAGATCCAAGTGTTAACAGTTAAGAATAATGGTAATGTAATAAGTAAGTAGTAGAATTATATTAAAAACTCATCCCGAAGCATCTTCCAAACAAAAAACCGATCAAGTGCGAGTCGGACTCGCTCACCGAGGGTTCCGCACAAACCTGGTTTTTTATATACGTTGTTACTTAAAATATTAGTATTTCGTTATTTTTCCTTTATCTGTGCGTCTGTTCGTACCAAATTTCAAGATTCTGTGTTCACAGGAAGTACTCTGTAAAAATAAAAATACATTTTCCAACACATCAATATGAATTTTCATCATCGGTCGATTTTCCCAAGCCATTTTTCCTTCTACCATTATAAATGATAATAAAAATTTATTATCTTTCCCGATGTCTTCGTTTGTCACGACATTCGGTTCCTGGTACAAATGTTTACTTCGATACAAGAAATGGATTGTAATGATGTATTATGACGGATACCTTGTTTACTTTTCAATGTTGGTATTTTTTGTTACTTTAAGTTATTACATATTGATCTGAGGGAATGGTTAATTCCCCTTCTCTAGTCTAATGATATTGAGAACATACAATTGAAATTGGAAGAAATTTGCATTGATTCGTCATTCGTTTTGGGGTGAGACCTTCAATTACCTGTTACCAATTTTGAAATTTCTCATAATTTTGCCTAATGCAATGTCTTAAATTGATAAAGAAATTTGGTACATATGCGAAGGAAAGTTTACCTTTTAGCAGGGCAATGAGGGGATAAGATCAGCTGTCGTGCGATGTTGTGATACGAAATCCTTAGGCTTCATTGCATCTTTTCCATTTTTCTTTATACTGTGTGGTTCTATTTGCTTGTGTTAATAGGTTTTATAGAATGTATCTCTTCTTTTTCTTTAATGATGTTATATTCTGTTATGTTAATAAATGTATTTCTCTAGATATTCCCTCGACGGTGCCGGCGGCTTCGTTCCCGCAGCTCCTATCAACTGCAAGCTTTGCTTGGACGACGCGACAGCTGATAATGTGACCGTTATATCGGGGTGTGGCTGCGCATTCTGCACTAAGGTATGTTAAAAAAAATTACATAATATAGTTACATATGCTGCATTGAACCCCACACTATAAGGATCCCCTGTGTTGTGGGGCTCAATCTCTTTCATCGTATTACATAAAAAATATTTTAAGTTATATATTATGTATATCTAATGAAAAAATGATCGTTCGAATTCGACAATTTTTTTAACATTTTCGTTAAGGCTCAATCAGTTAACATTTAAGGCGAATATTTTTACGTAGGTAGGTACTTATAAAAAAAATTGTTGGTTTCTTGTAAAGTATATTTGTACTAAAGCGAAAGGATATAAATTTCATATCATATTCATTTGATGGTAGTCGAAATGAAAATTAATTAAGTATAAGATATAAAAATAATATTATAAATGCGGAAGACTGTAACCTAAAAATTTAAACTGTAATATAAAAATTTAAATTATCCATCGAAACTGTAAAAATAACAACCTAATTACCTTTTGCAGCGTTGCGCACTTATAAAAACTTACCTCGAGAGAATTCGCTGCAGACTCGCGTTTTTTATGCAAATGAAATTGAAAAACATTCGCCTTTTGTACGTTGATGCTGAAATTATACAGAATTGTATAGAAAATAGAAATGTCTATTTCGATCGCGGTTTATTTGTTTCTTACGTCCCACGGGAAAAATTCATGAAGGTCGCGGAAAGATGGGTGCGCCGTGTCTAGAATTTTCTTAATTCTATATTTGTTGTTTAAATTGCGTTTAAAGTTAAGTTCTTTGATTGAGAAATACGTCTTATTATGTATTTATCTATACTAATATAATAAAGCTGAAGAGTTTTTCTGTTTGTTTGTTTGAACGCGCTAGTCTCAACTATTTGGTCCGATTTGAAAAATTATTTCGGTGCTTACCATTTATCGAGGAAGGCTATTGGCTATAGGTACATATACCTATCATCACGCTAAGACCAACATGAGCGGAGCACTGCGTGTAAAACCGCGGGGCAAAGCTAGTATTTTATAACTTGTAGATATTAATAACCTCATGCGTAGGTTGAATTCTCTTTTTTCAATTTTTAATTATTTTTGTTTAAATAAAAATTCTACGATATTTTTATTTTACTATTTATGGTGTACATACAAGTTTACACCAAGGTCTCAAGTATTTTTGGAATTTTGTGAGTAAAACACGAGATTTTTTATATAGGTAATTAACTAATTAATTTATAAATAATGTGATTTTATAATTTAGCTGTAGTTAAATGTTTTAATTGTAAAGAAGTTGAATAAGTACCTACGTAGATATGTAATCAGTGGATGAGATATTGAAAGATTAATGACGATTCTGTTTATATTATAATCTTTATAATAAAGATTCTTTATAATGAAGATATCAAGCGTTTATTTATATAAGTATTACGCATACAAATATTCCAAAATATGATTCATAACGATTTTAATATTAATTAACGTATAAATCTAATTTCGTTTCATAATATACGCAATTCCACCTTGATCTCTGTTCCTAAACACTATCTATACTAAACAAAGGTCTTACATTAACTGGTTTCATCCAAAGCCACATATAAGAAACTAGCAGCGAGCCCCGGTTCCGCTCAGGTTGTCGCAAAAAAAATAGCCTATATTTCTCGGTAAAGTTCATCATTTAAACATGTTTTTATCATCGGCCAGATGATAAAAACATGTTTAAATTGGTTCTAGTACCTAGTTTTCTAGTTAAATTCTTTACAAACGAATAATACATTTTTTCCTCTCAATAATATTAATTTAAATTAACGCGTCCATATATAGAACAATTATTATTAAAGAAAACCCATATCTATAAATCACACCATAAAACATATTAACCCTAAATGACACTATACAACCGTCTCTTTCACACCAATACGATTAGAGAGAGATGACAAGCAATAAAGAAGTGTTAATAAGTTAACTACCGTCACAAAGGTTAATTAGTAATCACGATTCACGCGTGATTCATATGTATAGCTTTTATTATATTATGGACCGGTTTTGTAGAGTATATTCTGTAATCAAGAAAATGCTATAGTTTTCTTGTAGTTTCATCTTTAAAGGAATGTTTTGTAAAAATGATATTTTTAGGTAGGTAGGTAGGTATTAGTCAGGTCATTACTAATAGTGACATACATCGTTGTTTTTTTTTTTGTATTAAAATGCAGTTTTGTAAGTGAAATTTTTAGTTTAAAATCCTACCGATTTTCTCAGATATTTTTCTGATTTTTATAATACAAAGGCAAAGAAAAATATCATCCCAGTCTATATTTTCCATTGATGTGGAATGAACTGAGAATGAGATTCATTCAATTAACAGAATATTCAGCATAACTTTATTTATGATAGAGGAGAGGAAAATTATACGCAATTTTAGATTTGATTTAATTAATTTCATAACAAGAGGGGAGACATCCGCTGAATAGGTTTGAATGAATGAATAATATAAAGATGGAACTTTTGAGAAGCTATTATTTTATAGTATTTTTCTCAACTTACACAAATATAAAGAGGTTTGCAACATTTAAAATATTTCGCTTCCTACATAAACTCCTGTGGTTGCCTGGTAGAGATATCTTATATTATGTACCTATATAGTAAAGCCGCCCATGGGGCTATATTATATGTAGTATCTTATCATTCATTTTACTTATCGTTTCTTTCGATTTAATTCATGTAAAATAAATAAATACATATCATAAAACTTAAAAGGCGTTAAAATAAGGGATGGCTCTCTGTTTAGAAAAGATATCCACGCAAGATATTAACTGCTAAATGTCTGTTCGATTAATAAATACCTCAATAATTGTCATAGTAACAGGGCAAATATGGCAAAATGAGTATGTATGTATCAACGTTTACAGAAAACCAGTTTTAATGTAAACATGCGGTTTTTGTAGAGAGGTAAATGACATTGAGTTTGGTGTATGTTTGTGTGTTGATCAGACTTAATAGAATTTTCATACATCATTATCAACCAAAACTATTTTGTGTGGACTATTCTTTGTTAAATGATGTGATCTTCTGTATTACCACAATTCTAACAAATAAATGATTGGATTTGAAAAAATTACGTAACTATTGTAAATTTTTAAATGTCGTTTGTCAGTTCGAGTACTTATGAAATCATAAATAGAGTTTTAAAAAATATAAAAGTAATATGTATTCTCACCGATCTTCGATAAGTGTAAAAATTTTGAAGACGGAATGTCCATTTATAGTGATTCAAAATTTAGTCCAAAAGAGACGTTTATATACACAAATATACAAGTGAATAAAAGCGTGTTAAAAGCTATTAGAATCACCAAAATAAGAAACAACACCGTCTATACTACTATATATAATGAGCTAAAATTTCTAAGATTGTTTGTGAGAGGTAATTGCTGGATGTAATGAATTGGAAAATGTTTTCGTTATACGAAGTTTTCCAGGGCTTTATTATTTCTCTTGAGACGTGTTCCGCTCATGCCGCCAACGGGAGGGAAGAACAGGCAAACCACCTTTCCTGTTCTTGGCTTGCGCCTGGCCCGGAGACGGGCTGCCGCCGAGGGGGTCGCGGAAGAATTCCAACCAATACCCGCGGCCCCATCATTAAAGCGGCTCGACGGAACACAGTGGGGTTTTAGTCGGTAAGAATCCGACATAACCCACGGCTCCTTCCCCGGGGGCCGTGGGTATTTTTGGAAGATTTCCCCACTTTAAAAAAAAAACAGGGCTTTATTTCTCATTAGTTTTTAATTTTTGTCTCGAGTCAAATTCCCGTTACGTTAGTATGTAGTGACGTTAATTTTTTTTTGTTATTTCACTAGGCGGTAGTTACCTAGTAAATCCGGATAGTAACACATATCTACGTGTAATAATTAAATGTTGCGGTTTACAATGGATTACTTATTAAACAGTTTATATCCGCTTACCTTATTATGCTATAAAATTAATGTACGAAATATATATCTTTTTAAATTTTAATGATGGTAATAATGATATCAAGAATCGCATTTTAATAACATTTTATAAAACATGCTCGCCATAAATCATTTATGATCTTAATCCGTAATCCTTAAAATATAATTGGATACTAATTGCGTCTGAATTTTATTTATCTACAAGGATATTACCAGGATAAGGATATAAACTATATACAGTATAGTCTAACAAATGAGTGAAGTTCGGTAAGGCTTACAACCTATCCAATCTAAAAAAAATTAAACCAATCAAACACCAAGTCAAATCCGCCTCGAAGGACCATTCAAATAAGGACCCTATACATAGACGTTTATGACCTATATTTCAATGACAGAAACGATAAACTATGACTGAAAGCAAGCAATATAGGCACTAGATGAAATATCGACGAGCCATGATAAATGTCGATGACCTAGCTACAAATAGACTGCATAGTATTAACCTAGAACTTCTGTATACATTGGTTTTATGGTAATTGCTAAGCGATCATAATTCTAGAGGTATTTTAGTTAGCGTTAATGCCTAATAGTTTTGGAAATGTAAGGTTGATTTGGCTTGAAATTAGGTCACGCTATTGAGGACATAGACGCACCCTACAGGTAATCTGTATGCAGTTTTTTTGTTCTTTTGTATTTGTCTATGAGTGATCATAATATGGATGTTTGCTTTCATGTCGTAATGTAGGCAGAGGAGTTGCCATTAGGTGGATATTGATCATCAGCGTCTATGGACATTCATACAATAAATAATTATTTTTTAATATATTATTTAAAATTAAATTAAATTTAAGAGCAACTATGGAGTTTCTTGCCGGTTCTTCTCCATAGATACTGCTTTCCGAATCGGTGGTAAATGTTAAAAATACTTTAAATGTAATGACGATTCGAAAGTGCTACTAAAAGTAGTCTAATTGAATAAATAAATGTTTGAGTTTGAGTTTGAGTTTGAGTTTGAATTAATTATTTTAAAATTGGTCTAAATGACGTAATATGGGTATGATAAAGGAATTAAACTTTCAAGGACTCAATTATTTTGAAACAAAATTTACCACATGCACATTGTACGCGTGCGTAATTTGCGTATAATATACGGAGCGTATCGAATGCATATCACGAATGCGGATAAACAACCCAAGAATATTTAAAGCTCCCACCCAAAAAAAGTGAACGCCGTCCTTTATTTTCTCACTACCGCGTATTATTGACGTCAAGTGTAATCGGACCCTTATATGTGTTTCCGTATTTAATAATAGAAATACTGAAGGATAATAAAATCGTCATTAACAAAACTATTTAAATCATATCAATTTAAGCGGTAATGCTAATCGCTTCCTTGTTGTGATTTTTTAAATGTAGCAAAATACGATTAGCAGGTAATCGTATTTCCGACCTTTTACATGTATGTACAAATTAATTGCATATCGTTTCCTATTCGTATTTAGTTTTTAAGCCAACAGACGAGATTTCACTGCACATATATAAGATTAAGCCCTAAATGTTCTCAAGGAGACTGAATAATGCGATACCAGAATTCATTAAATTTTTTCGCGTTTTGAACTTACAACCATTAGACAGATTTACCTTTATCTGCATTTATTATATAAAGAAAACCACGTGTAAGATGCTCTAGCAAAAATCTAGAATTTCATAAAATGTAGGTGCAACGTTAAACTCTAAAAATAAGCTCTTGCATAAGCCCTGCACCGTTTGCGTTTCAACAAAAATTGCTTTGAATCTATTTTTAAAGTGGCATACTTGGAAGGTTTTAATCTTTCGCGTTTAAGAATAAGGAGATGCTGGGAATTCTCAGCAGTCCCGTGTTATTAAGGTGCGCTCTAGTTAGCTTGGTGGCCCCGTTCGTAATTGGGTCATAACTTGCACTAATTATTTATTAATTGGTGTAGTATATGGTAAAACTATTTCTCATGTAATAGATGGGTTTTGATTGAATTTAATGCGTCTTTGGCCAGGTTTTGTTCGTTTTAAGTCGCGGTGTGACAATACCTTTTTGTTCTGACATGAATGCTTCTTAGATTATTATAATAACGTGAGCATAAAGAGCTAATTGCCTTTATAAGTTTCCACCAACTAATATTTAAAATTGTCTTATCCCTTATTTCATAAGATATTGTCATATTCAACGTGGCCTTAGGAATGCAATTAGTTATAGTACGATTATAAATGGACTAATCTATTGTAATAAATGTTAACCATCTACCTATTCAAGAAAACTTGTTAAGTGTTATATTTGACAACGTAACTAATTAATTCAAAGTTACATGACTGAATAGGATGTTATCTCAGAAACGTGCCGATTTAAATTATTGTGATCGAGCAAAACTAATTGGCTCAAGCGGAATACAATCAAACGGATTAGCATTAATATTTGTCAATGTATCTCTTCTTAATGGAAGTTATATTTTACTATGGGATATTTTAAATTTAACGTGACGTAATATATTGGTTCAGTTGTCAGCTCGTTAGTGATACGGTTAATCACAGGTGATAAATTTGGTTACATTGCCGAAATATTTTTTACTTTAACACCGTAACATAAATTATGCCTATCTATTGGCTGAACATGTCTGTACTGTATTTTAAACTATTGTATTTGTATCCTATACCATTTGTAAGGGAGAAGAGTTATGTGATACTGAAGAATATTGAATGCAAACACACGAACATTGGTTTTTATTAAATTCATTCATATTTCTTATTATGTAAAATGTTTTACTAAAGCATTTGAACTAGTATTCGTCTCTGATAACATGATAATAATTATATATCGTGTATCTAAAGAAAATCTTCACCCTTTTCTTGCCGCCACTCGAGACCTCAATACTCAATACCATTTCAGATTTAAGATCTGTAGCATCTTCTATATTGCAAATCTATCTATTTGCCTTAGCCCGTTACGTGTTCTATTTAATAATCGGTTTATCCGTCGATCAAAGTTAACTGGATAGGAGTATAATAGACCTGAAAAGACCTATTCAGATTAAATATATCCAAAGGCAATCCATTTATTTACCTTAAAAAATTACATGTCCCACTTAGCAATCGTATCGATAGATATCAGCCAGATAGGAATTGGGGCGGTGCATTAGTGGGTGACCCGGCCCGGGTTGGATATAGGTCAGCGTTCAGCTGTGCCAGGTGCAATGCTAGGGCGGTGTTTATAAATATATGATGGTATGATTCAAGGGTTTGCGGTGTTTATAAGTATATGATGATGTGATTCAGGGTTTGCTTTGACAGCTATTTTGGGAGGAAGAGTTAGGTAGCAGAGGAGGCGTTAGGTATATGGTCGTAATGGACAATGAGACAAGAAGTAGAAGGGCCGTAATTTAAAATGATACAAGGATTGTTTCAAGGAGAGAAAATTATCGGATTTGGTTAATTTTAATTTTCTGTAGATACGTTTATTGGCTTTTAGGTTATGCCTGATGGTCAGACGCTTTAAAATAAATAATGACGAAGAGCAGGGACCAGAGTAGTTAATGATAAGAAGGTTGCGTCTACAAACTGACTAGTGGGCAAATAGGTCAGAATTTGTATTGTTATTCAGTTATTAGT
>CAJQZM010040553.1:0-34259 GCA_907164665.1 Colias nastes | reverse complement strand
TGCGAATTTAATGTTAATTTCCACTGGCCTATAACGTTATGTATTCGGAATGTGAATAATAAAAATAATATTTTTTTTTAACCTGTCATCTTCTTTGTCATCTGTGCGCCTTCTTTGACATATGAAGACTAATTGTCTAATTGACAATAATTGACATTTTTGTTTTGACGTGGTTTTGACTGGACTTGTTATGCACATCAGCCAGCGGTTAATTTAAATTTTATAATTTATATATAAGCTATTAAAAACATGTTTACAACCCATAGTTTTGTATTAAGAAAACGATAATATTTTTTCATGGTTTAAATTGCAGCATTGGTTAGATTGTACATGGTAATGAAGAAAGCCGGTGCGGATCCAAAAGTTAGGAAAACTTTTGTCCGAAACTGCGAACAAAAAGTAAAAAACAACCACAAAGTTGTTCATGATGTTGCGGGATCATCGAAATCTAGTGCAGTGCATTTAATTAAACCTATAGATCAAGAACTTGATAAACCCACGTTGTGTTCGAGTGAAGTTTTGGCAAATTACTTAACTGACGCCAAGAACGCATTACCGAGGGCTAATAAACTTGATGACTTGAATCTAGATAAAGCCCAACTTAGTAGTAAAGTAAAGTATTCATTATTATTATTTGGTCTATGTTCCTATCTATGCTATTTTCTGTTCACTGTCAGTTAAAAAACTTACTTGAACCATTTTTGTATTATACCTCTATGAAGGTTACCACTATCAGGTAACTATTGCTATATGAAGGTAGTCCATACATATTGATAGACAAAAATACATAATGTAAGCTTCCTTCCTTCCTAATACTTTCTACCTATGTTTTAGAAAGAAAGGAACTAACTCTTTCATATGTGGTTTCACAATTTCTATATGTACATGTTCAGTTTAGTTTATCAGTTTGTGAAACTGACAATATTATACAAGTCTTAAAGTGGTAAAATAAATTATCTATCAGCTACTTTATAAGCAAGTTTGGAAAATTGATCATTAGAGTCTTAATACCTCATCATCGTCACCTATTAATATATTTATTTTTTCAGGTGACAAAAAAATTAAACTTCCACTTTAATGACAGGATATACAAAAACTTAGTGGAACTCAACGCTGATGTTGCCTCCTCAAAAAATAAGAAAGAAAAGAAAGTAAGAACTAATGTGGTGAAGAAGGATCTAGAACCGAATATAGAGGATTTCTGTCAGGAAGAGAAACAAGAGGATGAGATGCCGCACATACCAGTAATAAAGCCTAAAGTTAAACCTGTGAAGAGAATTGAATCTAGCAACTTACATAAACTTGTTTCGTCTTTTGAAGTTTTATGACAAAGAATATACAGTAAGCATATTAAGTTTTTAAATTTAAAGTGTAAATTTCTCAAAAATATTACATAAAAATTTGTCTATAACCTTGAAGACAATATAATTTTGTATTAAATTGAATTCTTGTATTTATTAAAAAAATTGTGATTAAATGTACACAAATTAATGTAAATAAATAGATATTGATTTCTTGAAAAAACATTATCTACATTTAACATTGTTAAGAATTAAGTCAAAATTGTTAGATATTATGACTACACACACACAAAAAAGTGGGTTCTAAATTCAGCATAAATCTATAAAAATTGGTTGTTTGTAAAGTAGGTTTACGATCGAGATGTTTACGTGATAACAATGCAGTGGCAGCGCTCGAGATGAGACGGGAGATCGGTCCGTCTCTCTCTCGTTATACCTGCGATCGCGCTCGTGAGGTTTTGGTGTGACACAAGTTTCTGAACATGTCACCCGACTAAAACGATTTTAAAGACGTTATCACGTCAAAAAAATTTGTACTATTTTTATTTTTTATTATCACTTTGAACATTCTTATTAGTTTCTTCTATGATGTAAAATTTTCGTTGTTTAATTTTAATATGAGCTAAATTACATAAGTATATGTAAAATGAAAAATGTTTGTAAAAAATATTGTGAAATAATCATTTCATTCTTGCATACATCTTTGATGTTGATTCTGTTACAGTTTACTCAATAAATTATGTGATATCTGTGTGAAATTGCTGCATACAAAGTGTCCAAACTCAAATAAACTTAA
This sequence comes from Colias nastes, assembly GCA_907164665.1. Lineage (NCBI taxonomy): Eukaryota > Metazoa > Arthropoda > Insecta > Lepidoptera > Pieridae > Colias > Colias nastes. The sequence goes on along the minus strand of CAJQZM010040553.1, from coordinate 32,162 downwards.
TTGATACAACAATGATGACTCATTTAATTCATAAGTAGTAGAATAATGAATAAATTATACAATACATATAGGGTTAACTAAACAGTTTTACTTGATAACGCGGCGCGGCGGCGGTATAAAACCATTGAGCGCACGAATGTTTGACCATTCGCCAAATGTCGGTTTGAAATACGCGCCGTCGCCGACAATTTGCTCGCTCTGAAGGAAAGAGAGGTCAACCTTTCTCTCTCTATCACCCTCACCTCGCCAATACGTCTTTTGTTTCATCTTCAATCTTCTGTCTTCAGTCCTGTGTCCACAGACTACAGAGCAAGTGCCAAGTGCCTGTGTCTTCAGTCTAGGGATGTGGAAAGTGAAAAAAAATATCGATATATCGATACATCGATATTTAAAAAAAATATCAATATCGGCATTGATATATCGCGGAAAAATTATCGATATATCGATATATCGGCAAAATTTAAAAAAAATATTGTGGTTTTAAAATAACAGTGTATTTAGCTAGCCTAGCGCAATAATATCAATTGTAATTTTTATACAAAATGTAAATTATTTTAATGTACAAATATCTCAATAGAAACGAAGGTATTTTTATAGTTAATCTTTTTTAATTAATTTTAAATTATACAAAACAAAAAAGTCATAGACTATATAGTTATTTTTTCATTTGTTTTACAGCTTTGGATTCTAGCGACTTTAGCCAAGATCCCTAAATAAAATAAAAATATCGTTTTTGATACAATTTTCGATATTGGATATTTTATATCGATATATCGATTTATCGGTTAACAATATATCGGCAAAAAATATCGATATATCGAATTAAAAACATCGAATATATCGATATATCGATATTTTTTCAACAAGCCTACTTCAGTCGACTTGCGACGCTTTACCGTAGTGGTTGTGACATTTTTTCCTGTGGAAGATTTTTCTGTACAATTTATTAAATAAAACCTCCCTACATTACAAAACCTCGCCATGGCTGAAACTGAAATAATATCTAATAGTGATAATAATGAGCAGTTCTTCGAGGGTGTCGAAAAGTTAATTGAAATATGGTTTACACCGGTTAAGCATGCGGACTTAAGAAAAATTACACGGTAAATATACAATTTTAAATTATTAAGAAATAAGAATTAAAACGTCTTTTAATTTATTACCAATTAGAATATTGCAACGGAGAGGTTACCGGCGTTTTATTGAAATAACCTAAACTTAATTAAGTTACGTAAATAAAATTAAATAATTGTAGGTACAAAGAAATAAGTTAAGGATCCAGATTTAGAGGGCAGTCATAATTTGATTCTTTTTTGTTAATCCAAGGTTAAAGAGAGTCCTATGTTTTTTCTTGGGAAGGTTCTAGAATCAGCTGTTTCAGTAAGACGCCGGTATTTCAGAATTTTGATTGATTGTTTCAATGAAGCGCGTGATTTGACTTTACGAATGATCTAAAAATGCGTTTGACATTTATTTGAATTTTATTAAACGTTCGTTTTTTTAATATTTAAGTACCTCCTAAAAATTCATATCGTAGCAGTTTTCTTATTAGATTTATCACATATCAACTTAGATCATTAAGTAATTCAATAATAAATTAAGTTACTTAATGATCTAAGCATATCAATATTTTAATTATTAATTGATTTTTTTAGTTAGGTATTTGTAGTAGCAACTTACAAGAGCTACTCAAACACTTGATTTAAAGATTAGTATTGCAGTATTTAATATTTCATATTTTAACTTGAGAATAATTATTGTAAGTACCTACTTGTATAAATTTTCAAAGACAGGTCATAACTTCCAATTTCCAAGAAATAAAACTGGTTCATAATGACAGGGTAGAGAAACTTTCCAATCCTGTTTCCCAAACTTATAACGGGTTTCAGGTTTTGAGGAACCTGCATTGTCTTGAGTTTTTGTACAAAACTTACTTTTTAAGTGAATGTTCCATAATAAATATTTGGAAACAAATCAATAAAGATTTTTGGAAATGTTACTTTAGGTATTAATGTTTTAAAATATTTATGCTCCAGCTTAGCTATAATAATAAGACATTGTATGTTTGTTTCTCATTTGTAATGTCTGTAATGTCTGTCTCATGTCTAAGTTTATTTAGTTAATACAGGATTTTTTGTGATTTCTATTGGAATGTTGCTACCCTATAAAATATACAATTCTAATTGGACACTCAATAACATATTTTTTATTTTAATTTTAATTTAGTGATCAAATTAGATTCCCATTAAAAATTATTAAGGATTTGTTTATTGGCAATGCTTGACTATACACACAATCATGACAGCATATATATATAGTAATATAAGATAAGTCCTTATGCTTAATTATTGTAAATATTCTAAACTATTATTTTGTCCGCAGCCAACAATGGGAGAATGTATTGAAGATAGTGCGGTGTGAGATCATCTCTTTCACCCAGAGCGAGCAAGTTGACGCTTATGTACTTAGGTAAGTTCATTAGTACATAATTACATTTTACTTATATACAGTGTTCTGTAATTCTCATATTTATAATAGCACACTTTACTTATATATTATAGAGTGTTCCAAAATTATATTTATAAAAAAGATTTAAAACATTGTTGAAAAATATTGATAAGAACAATAATTAACAGTTGAGGAAGACAATAAAGGTTTTATATTACAATTGTAATTTAAGATTAACAGATTGTTTTTAGAATTGCAACATAATATTGCATAATAATGGTCTATAAAATAAAACCAATACAATAAAATATTATACTATTTCATGCACTCAATTGTGTAAGCATTCTTGAATGATGACATAGTAATGCAGTATGTTTCAATATAATAAAACTAGCTTCCGCCCGCGGCTTCGCCCGCGTGGTGTTTTGATAAAAGGTAGCCTTTGTTCTTTCTCAGGGTCTAAAGATTGTCTGTGCCAAATTTCATCAAAATCGGTTGAGAGGTTTAAGCGGAAAAGCGTAACAGACAGACAGACAGAGTTACTTTCGCATTTATAATATTCGTAGGGATTTATAAAAAAAAATAGGACTGAAGAACGAAGTACTATACAAGTAAAGCCAGAGTTTATCGCTTAAACCGTAAAGAATTAGACGTCATTGTCTACAATCAAATCCGTGCAACATTGATAATTTTACGAGTGTGTGTCTCAATTACTCATGAACGTAGCGCGTGATATATTCGCTGATAACCGCTGCCCTGAGGTCTATGAATTATTATCGAAATTCGTACAATTTTATCAGTCATGTGGGTACATATTTAAAATTGTTTCTAAAATTAACTTAATTGATAAACCTAGTGTAAACATTGACTTGAATGCAGCGAATACATTAACGATTTTAATTAGGCGATGCGATGGTAGGTACAATCTGTTCATAGTAAACCGCTCATTATTGAGATCGAATTTTTTCGTACTCAAATGGGTAATTCGATGGATGATAGTTTGGTGTGATAACTCAGTTATGCTCTGTAAGTAATAATTAAGATAAGATATATCCGTGCATTCATGTTTTAATTACCCAGATTTATTTTTAGGGTGCTAATATACCTTTAAGTATTTAACGACAAAAGCTAAAAGCTCGCGAAATTTAACTCGTTTATTCTTAATATTGTCGGAACTGAGAATAAAGGTGAAACACGTTTATGAATTTTCAATAACGGGTGTACAAAATCAATAAGAGCACCTTTTACAGTGAAGTGCATAGCCAGTTCGGAGTGCCCAGGATTATTTTCCACTGGAAATAGTGAAAACCGAGCAATAAGGTCTATATTTGAATGGTGTGTTACGGAAAATCAATGAATGTAACAAGACTGAGATACGCACGCCTGCTTTTGCAGAGGAGATTTATAAGTAACTCCTTTATATACAAAATGTCGGACCTTTTACGAGTATATTATATTCCTTTACTTTGAGTTATTGACTAGGGCCTGACCCGGCTTCGCCCGGGTTGACCTGGGATAAAAGAATAGCCTATGCCACTTTTTTATCTGACGGTATTGGTATAGTGGTGGTAATAGTATAGCTTGTTGTTAGCAAAATAATTTCCATTATCGGATCCGTTGGTACTTCCGAAGGCCACCAACTACAAACATACAAAGTTAGAAACTTTACCTCTTTACCTTTAAGAACCTCTTTTTAAGAAACTCATCTTAATATATATAAATCTCGTGTCACAATGTTTGTCCTCAATGGACTCCTAAACCACTTAACCGATTATAATAAAATTCGCACACCATGTGCAGTTCGATCCAACTTGAGAGATAGGATAGTTTTTATGAAAAAGAACGTAAACATGTAGGTACCACGGGCGAAGCCGGGGCGAACCGCTAGTAACTTTATAAATTGTTTCATGTGTTCAATAATTAAAAGCTGTGAGACAGATAAAAGTCTACGTAGTATTGATTTTGCATCTTCCTGAATATTGGAAATAGCTTGAGTGAAAATAACGATGTTTTCCTCATGTAATTTTTTCGAGTACCTAACATTTAAAATAATTTATAGCTATGGTGTCTAGACGAAGGTTGTATATCTTATATCCTCTTAAGATTATTATTAGACTACCTGTTACATAACGCATCCGGTATTATATTACAAGTATATCTACAGACAAATAAACGAAACGTGTCTTTTACTAATCAGCTTTATTTGTGTTTACATAATGTCAGGAAGACACATGACGTGTACACATTTTTTTAAGCTATTGCATAGCTTCTATCGCGGGCCTTGAGCGCGGGGACCGAATCGAGAAATTCCGTTACGAAAAAACCTCACGCTCCCCACTGACGGGCTCGGAGGTGTGGCTTGAAGGCATGCTATGCAATAGCTTTATCGCGGCAGTCCCCGAGTGCCACACGTCTTTTTTATGATTGTATGTATCTATTGACCATTATTTATTTTTTTGTTATATTACTTCAGCATTTTGTAACCTGTTAAAAAGAATATGTATACTTTGCAATTTACTAGCTGTTGCCCGCAGCTTCGCCCATGTGGTCAAAATAAATTTTCGTGATACAAACTTTCATCCCCTTAGGGTAGGTACCTACAAGAAAATTTATTAGTTAATATATTTTTTCCATTATCATATATATATATATATATATCGTATGATACAGCAAAAGGGAGCGATATTAATTATATCTTGCATTTTATTTTTATTCATTTAAAAATAACTACTTAATCTTTTCCGTTGCGTGATAATATATACCTTGTGCTTCTTTGTTTATTAAAGAGATAATGATAAAACAAATACCACATAGGGTCATTGCGCCTGTTCGCGTCCACCTGCCTATTCGCGTCCATTTTGCGGATATCTTTTAGAAAATTCACGAAAATAAGTATACTTTATGTAAAATTGAAATAAGAAAAATTTCCGATAATACCTCAATGTATAAGAGACATGCACACATATTCAAAATATGCCTGCGCACCGCCTATCCTATTTAAAAAAAATATTTAATTTTGGCTATTAAACGAGAGAGCTAAAACGCGCGGGATTTTGAGAAAAAAATAGTGCGCAGCGTCGCGTTTGACGGTAAGTATCTTATTGTTAAATGTGAATTTTTGAATATGTAACTGTTTCTTTACTTTGCTAACAAAACATGGAATAGTATGGATTATAAATCAGCTTATTTCTTTTAGAATTAATAGCTAAAATAAGGTGGACGCGAATTACTACACCGAATTTGTACAACTTCCATTTTGCGTCCACGGTGGGCGCAAACTATACCTATAGTGCATAACAATAGAACATATTGCGTCCACATTGTTTTTCATTACGTAGCAATGAATTGTTTGTTAAAATATGTAATTTAAAATAGATTGTAAATTTTTGACTAAGACTACAAGTTGATAATTTAAATTTTCATTCAAATTAGCAAATTTTTATGCTATTTTTTCATTTTAAAATGGGTATTCTAAGAATGAGACTAGTATCTTTGAGAATGAGAGTCAATAAATCTGTGGTTAAGAAAATAATATAAACAAAAAAGAAATTTAATTCATTAGAAACTAAAAAATAGGGTAGGTAGGTAATCTTAATAGAACTGATTATTATTTATTTACATAACGTAACTTTGTTTTTTGTTAATTTTTAGTTCTATTAATGATGAGAAGATAAATATAATTTAGTTTTTCCAGTTTCCTTACAGTGAATTATATTAATAATATGTTGATTTTAGGGTTCCGAACCTCAAAAGGAAAAACCGGAATCCTTGTAGGATCACTTTGATATCCGTCCGTCTGTATGTCCGTCTGCCGGTCTGTCTTTCTGTCAAGAACCTTTTTCTCAGTAACGCGTGGAGGTATAAAGCTGAAATTTATACTGAATACTCAAGTCTACGGTCCCTTGAAGCAGTGAAAAAATCAAACTTATAAGCCAAAGAATTCAAAAGATATAGCCGTTTATGCTGCAAATTTTCGCAAATTTCGACATTCGCAAGGGAATCAAAACCTACAGGGTACTTTACATGAACACAGACACTTTAAGTTTGGTACGAAGCAACGTCTTATAGCACGAATAAGGGAAATATTGAAAAAATAATCATTTACAGTTAAAACATATGAAAAAAAACAGGCTAATACGGAACCCTCGGTGTGCGAGTCCCACTCGCATTTGGCCGGTTTTTATTAAATAACTATATTCGTAAATAAATAATTTATTAAAATCTAATTTTTATTTGCATTTATCTGATAATATATCACCCAATACACTCTTAATTCTTTTTCTAAGCTGGTGGACGCGAACTGGTCCACGGGTGGACGCAAACTGGAATTTTTGGACGCGAACTGGGTAAAACGCCTAATTCTGCTATTTGTCTAGATAAATAAAAACCACATGATATTTCCAACACAATTGAAAGTAAATCTTAAAATAGACTATGTAATGAACACGTTACATAAATTTTGCGTTGAAATTTGTTCTGGAACATTTTTATTTTCTCCTTCAAACTTTCCAACTGCACTAAGTGGACGCGAACTGGCGCAATGACCCTAACTGAAAATCTTATTGTCTTCTGGTAAAATGTTTTTAGGAAGATTAAATTTTTCTTTTCAGTCCAACGTTCTATTCATTTGTTACATTGGCGCACATTCACATACAATATGTACCACACATTCATATATAATATAGGTATGTAGCTATGGTATGTAGTATGTACATTATTACGAAATCCTATTTCGCCTTGAAAACCTGTATAGCATTCGGGTGACCTTGAATCTGATCACACTGTATGTGCCAATCTCAAATCAGCTGTGCAGTTTTTTTGTTAGAGCTACTGCGGTGTGGTTTATACGGGTTTTTTTATCGTCTGCAGAAACTATTTAAATGAAATATTGAACCAATCATTTAAAATATAGGTTCTATTAATAACTTGATCATAATTTCTCCTGAAACGGGACTTATTAATATCTCAAGATATTTGACAACATTTTCAGAGTTAAAATAAATAAACATACATAGGTACTCTACGAATTTAAAATCTGCCATTTTTAGGGAACCTCTGTTAAATAAGAGCTCGCTTTCCACCATACAAGATAACAACATTCTGAAAGACAAGATTTTCAGGTTATTATTCATCATTTACTACGGTCTTATTTATCCATAGTTCAAAACAATGTAGAATTGATATAAAGAGGCCGATAGCAAAGGGGTAATCCAGAAGTCAAGTGATATATTTTGAGATAACCCTCATCAGATACTGTTCGAATTCTATAACTCTGTCTTTGTGACCCACGATCTTAATTTAACCTTCATATATAGATATGACTAACCATTCATTTACGTCTAATTATTATGTAATATCACAATGTTTGTCCTCAATGGACTCTTAAACCACTTAACCGATTATAATAAAATTCGCACACCATGTGCAGTTCGATCCAACTTGAGAGATAGGATAGTTTAAACATGTAGGTACCACGGGCGAAGCCGGGGCGGACCGCTAGTAAATAAATATCTTTTTGACATTTTTGTATTAGTCAGTTCAATAAAGAAACGAATCTTCAATGGCGGCGCTTATCATTCCCTCTCGCTCACACACGGCCGTACGGTATGCAAAAAAAAAGGGAAAAATAAAATCACTAAAATGTATTTGATTTTCCCTATAATAGTTTTTATCATAAATTTACAATGACAAATAAGCATTTGCGAAAGTAAATAATGTTTTATTGGAATTTGACAAAATATGTTCTTTGGGAAAAGTTGTTCAGTTTTATGGGCTTATTACAAGTATTATGGGGATTTTATTACATTCTGTATACGTAAATATGATAATTCATATAAATACACAAATACAATAACAAAAAAGTTTGCCAACAAACAATTTGAAATAATTAATAAAATAATTATCAATTTACGTTATTTTTATTTTCTTTTTTGCTGATCCTACCATCTGTCAAAGTCAGCTTTGGCCGCCATTGAAGATTCGTTTCTTTATTGAACTGACTAATAAGAGTTAAAATAAATAAACATACTTACATATTATGTATTCCAAGAATTTAAACTTTTCCTTCGAAGAGCTCGCGTACATTGTACAAGATCAGAACATCCTGAAAGACAAGATTTTCAGGTTATCATTCATCATTTACTACGGTCTTATTTATCCGTAGTTTAAAACAATGTAAAATTGATATAAAGAAGCCGATAGCAAGGGGTAATCCAGAAGTCAAGTGATATATTTTGAGATAACCCTTTTAATAACTAGTTATTGTGTCGATTTTTACCGTTTAAATATTGGTTTAAATATGATGTTAAATGTGTTTTCCTTGTCCAAGTGTTACCGTATTTTTTCATGTCTAAAATGCTTTTAATGAGTAGAGATACTCTTCAAATCTGATCCTGAAAAGGAAAATTTTAGGAAAAAAAATATTTTTTGTTGTCAGAACTGGCGGAAGCTTTTTATATTTTGTAGCCAATTTTCCGGCGACGGTAAAATTGTATGATGTTTGATTCTCGATGTTTTGTCAGAGAGCATTGAAGCACTTGAAAATAATGGTTTCCTCTTCATTGGATGCATTGTTCAAAAATTTAAATATTGTATGAAATATGAAACTCTTGTGAATGTGATTGATCGGTCTGTTTCCGAAGTTCGTAGTAGTTAGTAGTTACGTAGTAGTAATTACTCATAAATTTAAATATGTGTTGTTTACAAACAAATCTCTGATATTCTTGACCAATTATGAGAAATTATCTAGTTTAAGGTGATTGCTACGATCTGTTCCCAGCCAATGTTCCGCTAGATGGCGCTGAATTCTACATTTCTAGTTTATTTGAGTTTTTGCGTAATTGGAAAACCTTAAAGTCGTAGGAATAGTCATGGCGGTTACTGAATATTATATTTTATTGAAATATGTCATATCATTGCCTTAAAATCCACCCAATTCGGTAAAAAAATGCATTATAACATCTGTCATTGCATACAGGGTCGTTTACACACACAGACGTATACAAAAATGATAAAGATTTAACTCTAGATGGCGTGAATCGTGAAACACAGACGTATACAAAAATGATAAAGATAAGTCTAGATGGCGTGAATGTAAAACAAGTTTTCCATTTTTCTGTATGGGTAGACAAAACTTCAAAACGCCACCTGCTACGGTTTATATTATGAACGATTAGCTTACCGCCCGCATTAAAAAAAAAAACCCGCATAGTTCCCGTTCCCGTGGGATTTCCGGGATAAAACCTATTCAATGTGTCCAAGTTACGTTCTATATGTGTGCTCAATTTCATTGTTATCGGTTCAGTAGTATTTGCGTGAAACACACACATGATACACATCCTCACAAACTTTCGCATTAGTAGGAAGTAGGATTGTTATAAAAATAAAAGTTATATTTGTTGGCGTAAACTATTTTATTGTAATTTTGGGAAATAAATAATGTCAAAATTGATTACAATAAAACGCAGTTTTATTTTATTACATTACTGATTACACTATTGTTTTTTTTATCAAAACATGTATTTGAAGTAGCATATATTATATGATATAATATTATGCTGATCCAAGCATTTTCACTCAAAACTAATATCACTAATGATTTGTAAAAGTAAATTATTTCAATATACATTTCATAACCAACAAGTAAGAATAATTATTCATACAACAACAAATCTAAAACACTATTTACTATGGAAAAAAAACCAGGAAGGTGAAAAAGATATTTACGATTTCGACGCACTCGACTTTTAGTAAAATATAGTAGGTAAAAATACTATGGTTTTGATTTTGAAACTGGCCGACGAATAAAAAAAATCGTATTAGAATAAATTTAAACAATAAATTACGGAACAAAAAAAGGATTGTAACTGAATTAGGTAATTAGGTATGTTTGTTTCTGGGCGCACCGTTTTCGACGACGCACGCGACGCGCGACGTAAGCGTATAGGTATAGGTACCTACTTTGCTAAAACAAACTAATAAAATTGTGTGTCTGTCTGAAAATTCGGAAAAGCATATTTTGCAAGTTTGTGATTACTTTGATAGTTTACCGATTTATAATAATTGTAATTGTAATTGTATAATATATCATTTGCAATGTGGTGAAATTTCATAAAAATCACGGGCCAATTTTTTGTTTTGAATCCCACCGAAAATATAATTGCGTTATTAGAATAATTAATTACTATACCTACCCACGATCAATTATTACAATATAGTCTCAAATGCATACTAGAGAAATATTGCAATTTGATTCAAATGCATAGCATACAAAAATAAATTCACAACACAAGAAATTCCGCGCGCAAATCATAGCGCGTGTCAATGAAATCAAGACAAGCCGACGACGACGCGACGCGGACGCGACGCCGAACAAAAGTACCTACGACGGACGACCACGCTTCGAGTTGCCAAGTTACAACAATAATGAGTAATAAATTGTTTACAAAAAAAAAACAAGTTTTCCATTTTTCTGTATGAGTAGACAGAACTTCAAAACGCCACCTGCTACGGTTTATAACGATTGTTATAAAAATAAAAGTTATATTTGTTGGTGTAAACTATTTTATTGATCAATAATTTTGGAAAATAATAATTGTCAACATTGATTACAATAAAACGCAGTTTTATTTTATTACACTATTGTTTTTTTTATCAAAACATGTATTTGAAGTACCATATAATATTATGCTGATCCAAGCATTTTCACTCAAAACTAATAATATCACTAATGATTTGTAAAAGTAAATTATTTCAATATACATTTCATAACCAACAAGTAAGAATAATTATTATTATTCCTACCTACAACAACAAACCTAAAACACTATTTACTATGGGAAAATAACCAGGAAGGTGAAAAACATATTATTATTTACGATTTCGACGCACTCGACTTTTAGTAAAATATAGTAGGTAAACATAATATTATGGTTTTGATTTTTGCTAATGAAGTTTTTCACTTTTTGATTTTACAGCAAATACAAAATAAAAAATATACCTACAATGGATAATATGTAAATTCTAAACAAACTACTACCAAAATACAATTAGAACAAAAATCATTTGACTTGTTGATTTCGGCCGCGGCGACGCGACGCGTGACGTGAACGGAGTAGAGTAGGTATACTAATTACTGATACCTACTTTGATAAAACAAACTACTTGTTTGTCTGTCTGAAAATTCGGAAGTACTTTGGTAGTTTACCGATTTATAATAATATTGTATATATCGTTGTTTAAAAAATATTCAAACACAATAAAATATGATATACTGATTTATCACTGGTTTCAGTGATGAACTGATGAGTCAATGTTAGCCACTATACTTTCGTCATACGTGTGTATGATTGATGTGATTTGCAACGTGGTGATATTTCAGAAAAATCACGGGTCAAATTGTCCCACCGAAAATATAACTGCGTTATAAGAATAACTATACCTACGATAAATTATACATAATACAATATAGTCTCAAATGCATCATACTAGTGAAATATTTTATTTGAATCAATAAAATAAAAAAAAATAAAAAATAATAATAATACAAAAATAAATTCACAACACAAGAAAATCCGCGCGCAAATCATAGCGCGTGACAATGAAATCAAAAGGAAATCAAGAACTTTCGAGCCGACGCGGACGACGAAGGAGCCTAACAAAAGTACCTACAATCATAGGCGGCTCGTGACAAAATTGTATGGCCGTGTTCACTTGAAATAAAACAACGAAAATAGGTACCTACAATAGCGTTAGCAGTACAAAAAAAATGAGCACCACATTATAAATGTCTATTTATACACTAAAAATTATTGAGTATTTCAAAACGAATTCAATTATTATTTAGCAATAATTAGAAAATCCCCGAATTTGCATTCGTGATCGTATTCATAGTGTTTGTCTACACTAATATTATAAAGAGGAAAACTTTGTTTGTTTGTTTGATTGTAATGAATAGGCTCATAAACTACTGGACATTTTACCAATGTTTGCAAGTTTGTGATTACTTTGATAGTTTACCGATTTATAATAATTGTATACTTATATCATTGTTTAAAAATATTCAAACACAATATGATATAGGTACTGATTTATCACTGGTTTCAGTGATGAACTGATGAGTCAATGTTAGCCACAATACTAATCACTTTCGTCATACATGTGTATGAACTATGATTGATGTGATTTGCAATGTGGTGAAATTTCATAAAAATCACGGGCCAATTTTTTGTTTTGAATCCCACCGAAAATACATATATTACTAATTGCGTTATTAGAATAATTAATTACTATACCCACGATCAATTATTACAATTTACAATATAGTCTCAAATGCATACTAGAGAAACATTGCAATTTGAATCAATTAAAATGCATAGCATACAAAAATAAATTCACAACACAAGAAATTCCGCGCGCAAATCATAGCGCGTGTCAATGAAATCAAGAATGTAATTTTATATCAAGCCGACGACGACGCCGAACTAAAGTACCTACAGTACCATTTACCTTCAGTGTACAATACAGTTTACAGACCTACGACGGACGAACAATAATGAGTAATAAATTGTTTACAAAAAAAAACATAGTTTCTAAGGTCATTAGTTTTATTTTATTTTATTGTTATTTTCTTTGAACGATTGGAAATGAAATTACTCAATTTTTACACAGAACTTTGATTTATTAGAATTATGCTCATTATGTATAAGATAACGAACGCGAATGCACGACATCTAGCGCGTCAATGTCTAAACATCGCCTTTCGTTTAGACATTGACGCGCTAGATCTGTAATAAGTATATAGTCTATGCGCTAGATGTCGTGCTTTATGTCGTGTTTCGCTTGGCAAAAGTCACGCACACTACTGTAGAAGTGTCAAATTTTTCCGGTATTTTACTGTTGTTTTTCTAAGTAAATATTGTAAATTATTGATTAAAAAGGTCGAACGCGCACACATTTCATTATAGAGAAGTGATAAAATGATTAGTTTTAAAGAAATAGTGTCTGTGTTAAGTGTTTAGAGGTAATCAAAAATGTATGGAGGGACGGTCGGAACATCCACCTTAAGGAAAATGTCTTGTAAAACATATTAAAAATTAGCCAAACATCTACCCTCCTGCTCTTCTTTAGATAGTATCAAAATTCTTTACCTTTTAATTGGTAACTTTGTCTCTTGCTCTTACAATCAATTAATTAAGGATGTACTTTATCCACTGTTATTTTTTATCTTCATCTTCATGCGCGTTTGCCAGTTTTATCTTTACGATAGTTTCATCATTAATTTAGATATTAAACTTTGTACGTCCACGCGCCGAATGTGTCATCCATACTGATTGAAAGGTTATAAGGTTATCAATTATCACTTACTACTCCGAGCTGTTGCCATGTCACAAAATAAGGGTCAATGATAAGTGGCACCTTGATACGCCAATTTTGAAGATAACTTGGTATCCTATTTAATTGGCATCAAGGACGAGATTATTTGATTTGGCAATGACGAGCAATTTAATTTTGTAGTTCCTAGTTACATATAGTCTGTATTCATATCATGAGCTTTATAGATATTATCTATATCAAGCCAAATGGTTGATGGCATTCGTAAAATAAATGAAAACAAAGCTTCCTCATTTATTGCATGAGAATGCGACTCATTCAATGAATTTCATTAAATAGCGTAAGATGTTTATAGGAAGCGCGATAAAAATTGACAAAAATAAAGTGCCGTAAGCAGGTCAATAACCAGACAATTCCTCTGTCTAGATTGAACAACTGGGACTTAATTTTATCAGAGCAATTGGTTGCTGACTTTTTTCTATTGCTTGTATAGGTTCTTGATTATGGGGTTTGAATATACTACCTACCTATAGATATATTGTCCACTCGTTACGCTTATTTACTTCGATTTGATTGTTGGTAATCTTTGATGATTTTTCTAATTTTTACCATTTAAGGAATTTAAAATAAATAATTTGTGTCATTAAATATACAAGATATAACCCTCAAAATCTACACACAAGATATTTTTCCCATTTTAGAGCAACAATTTGCACAGCCATAAAATTGTTCTAAAGCGGTTCGTCGCGAATTTAAATAAGATAAATAGAATCTAATTCCAGTAACAAGGTCGCTGCAGTGTTTACCAACGTGACGGATCTGTGACGTGACACGGCTTACGGCTACGGCATCTTGCCAGTTGCCAGTGTTAGTGGAAAGTTAGTTTTCCACGATTGGGTGCTAAATGTTCCGTTTTAAATGAGGAAGGTGATGGTTTTGATAGTTGAGGAAATTATTTTTCGGAAGTGTATCAATTTATGGAACTATTTTAAAAATTGCTTATGAGTTATGACCCACGTGGATATTGATAGATTTCTTTCTTCCCGAATGTGCATTGACTATCAGAATCTACTTAATTCTGGGCAGGGTCTACTTAACCCTGCCCAGAATTAAGTAGACCAGAAAATGTTCCATAAACTGCGAGAGGAACAGAACTTCGATAAGATTATTTCCACTATCTGATAACTGTCGTATTTAAAAATGCGTCCAACAAACTTTGTACGTATGACCTAAATATTGCCCGATAACGTAATGATCCATAGTTTCCTTACGACACCTATCCTGTTAATTTTACACCAAAACCGTATTTAGCTGAATGACTTTCATGTTAAACAAGAGGTAAACCTAGGCGATGAAATGACCACAATAACTGTTAGGGAAACAAAAAGATATCGTCAAGTACAAGAACTTGACGCATTTATAAACAGTGAGATCAATGCGCCAGTTCTAGTAAACAACGGTCAAGTTAACACGAGCTAGACGCACAAGCCGGCACGTGGTTGCTATTTTGTATCGATAAGACGGCAGTGGCGCAGACACGTGTGCTAGTGCATGTGTAGGATGGGATATAGTTGATAGACCATGAAGGTAAGGAGATTTGAAATATGGTAAGGAATAATAACGATCAGGAGTCCAAGGTATTGTATTGAGATATCTTACTTAAATACCTTAGTCTAAGGTAAGGAATAATGAAGATCAGGAGGCCCCGTATTCGTATCAGGATTCGAGGAAAAAATGTCAATCAGGTGTCCCAGTAATCTAAGGATTTGTACAAAATAGATGTAGAAATGCAACGGTGATATCAAAATTAGGTAGGTAAAGGAAGTGAGGAGAAATGCGAATTGTGTCCTTTGAATTGAAATAATGATAGCATTATGAACCATTAAAGAATTCGGAGAAGATATTCATGGATCCAGGGACTTTCACCAATTATGTTTAAAGACAAGCCAATAATTAACAAATAAATAATTGTTATCACCCCAAGGCAAGAGAGTTCTCAAGTACCTACTAGTTCAAGAGTATGAATGAATAGATGCTTGATTGATGAAAAAGTATTAAAGTTAAAAATACTGAATGAAGCCACATTTAGCGTCCGCTCGTCTACGTCACCGTTCGTCGCAGCACCTATAACTTTGGCTTCAACGCAAAGTCAATATTATTGTTTGGCTTTACGAGCTCGATATTTAATTATAACAACTTTTATCACTACTCACTACATAGTATAAAACAAAGTCGCTTTCTCTGTCCCTATGTCCCTTTGGATGCTTAAATCTTTAAAACTACGCAACGGATTTTGATGCGGTTTTTTTTAATAGATAGAGTGATTCAAGAGGAAGGTTTTAGTATATAATTTATTAGGTTTTAGACAAAGCGGGCGAAGCCGCGGGCGGTAAGCTAGTTCAAGATATAATGTTATCATTCTTAAGGTCATTCTTAAAGTCTTTGGATAATTTTTAATGTTTATTGTTTGGTTTCGTAGTATCGATTGTTGTAATAGTACAATCAAAGTTCTTACTTGATGTTTTAATTTGATTGAACTCTGAAATAGATAAAATTCAATGTAAAAATTACGTAATAATTTGGATAAAGATAGTTACGTCATCAACATCATTATCTTTTTCTAGAATTTGTTCTCAAAGTCGCCTTATCGCATTTTTTAACAATTTTAATTTTTTATCTTCAAATGGGAGATGGTTCAACTTAACCCACATTTTATTATAATGTTCTAGAACAAAGTATGTAACGAATGTGACGTAATAGTTTGAAGATGATGCGTAAAGTTTGGAAGGCACAAAAAGGAGTAAAGAACCATGTTATTAAGAAAACCCATCAGAGTATTAGATTTTCATTGCTTCATTACACGGAAATAGAAGAAAACGTAAAATGATGATGTAAAATAATTTATTACACGTTACATAAGCATATTCATATAATATGTAATCGTAAGTACCTACTCAGTACTATGACGTCACAGTACTCAATTTATCCCACGAATTACACACAGCTACAACCAAAACATAACAATTTACGTAGAATACAGAAAAACGCTTGGCACAGATTACATTTATTTTTGGAGCTGCTTTTTTATGCATTTATACTTATAGTTTTTGTGCTTTTAATAAATTCGTGATGCAGCGCAGTGACTTTCATCTTACCTCATATTCTGTTCAGATATTTTATGTAAAAAAATTGTAGGAGTATAGGTACTCAATCCTAACCAATATGTTTCTTATTTTCACCAATTCTTCGGAAACGAGTTAACTATTTCTCTGGTCTTTATATAGGGTTGAGACTTTAAAATCAAACTTAGTCCTTTAAACTAAAAAGCCACTTTTAAGAAACATCTCCAAGTTTATTTGCTTGATCTGAGTACAGTAGTACTAGACCTCATCCTCAACGACGTATTCTGTAAAAACAATTGACGCAAACGTTTTTCAAAGAACACATTGGCCATAAAGTACACTCAACGTCATTTATCATTGCACTAAATTGGACGTAATAAATGTACAGTCGCGCATAACCGCAGCTGCTGTACACACGATGATGTAGCAGGTACCACGCTATTTATGTTCCCTGGAAGATGTTCAAGCGCGTAATGCATTATATAATTATGACGAGGAAAACGTCAGCCGATCGGTCAATGATAAAGGGTCGTTGATCTTGTTTACGCGACTGTACGAAATGATGAATGATGGACTGAACTCGCCTTCAGCTCTGAGGTATCTAGGGGTCAGGTGTTTAGTTATCATGTAAAAAGTACTGAGATGTGAAATTGTTTCGTCTGAGTGCAGTAGCCTCTTGAATAGTGGAAAGCACGTGTACGTCACAACTGCGTCCAAGATTTACGTCTCTGAGGCGACTTAATGTATTGACTATACTTTCACACTTATTACAAAGTTGCATAATAAACTAAAATTTTGTCTCGAGAAGATAAATTGCCCCAATATGAAAAAAGCTATTACTAACCTATTCAGTTTGTCAGCTGCTAAGCCTCACTATGAAATACAATGTAAATTTTAGGCTAATAAATAAACCCTAATCGAAGTTTGTGGTGGGTCGCCATGATACACCGCAAACCCAGTTTAGTAAAATTTATTAACCATTATGTTAAATGCCAGCCAATACCACACATACATTGTTAAATCACAAGTCACAACATAAGCATTTACATTGTAATGATAACAATTTGTAACATTTCATGAACCGGCAACCCTCACAAATTGCGTAGTCCCAAACTTCGCGTCTAAAAATAAACCTCTCCAGGCCCGTCAGCGAAATTCTGTATTCGAGAATGGGCACCATCGTCTCGACGATTTCAACCCTGCGGCTAAGTAGCTAGGGTAAGGTCAAGGTGGAGTGCGCGCATGCGCGGAGGACGACCACAATGGTCTGGATTTATGTGGTATAGAACTTTGTAGATATACGAAACTGCGAAATAGACACGTCTCACTCACGTGCCTCGTGTTCACGAATAGAAAGTTTTATGTAGATGCGAAGATAGGTTGGTTGGAACAAAATAGGTGCGAAATTGCGCCATGTGACTTCCATATTTATCTAGCTTAATCATTGAGATTTT
The DNA here is from genome assembly GCA_907164665.1 of Colias nastes. Classification (NCBI taxonomy): domain Eukaryota; kingdom Metazoa; phylum Arthropoda; class Insecta; order Lepidoptera; family Pieridae; genus Colias; species Colias nastes. Next base: position 13,807 of record CAJQZM010040553.1, on the reverse strand, counting down.
GTTAATTTTAAAGCACATCCTAAAAGGTTATTGCGAAATCGTTATTGGCTAAGACTTTTGTCGTCCTTAACATCGTGTTCTTAAATACATAATCTAGTAGGGACAGCCATATAACCAAATTTTCAAAATTAAACCCTTATACGCCTAGCCACTAAGACATTGCCCATACTCTAATAACTCCAATACGAAATTCAATTGGAATTCGTACAATAACCTCAATTAACATAATTTCTATTGAAGCGAAACTGACTAGACACATCGGCTACGAAACAATCGTGTAACTCGTGCCTTGAAATTCACACCTTATCCGTAGCTCAGCTCTGCCAAGGTGAATGAGTTCGCAACGAGAATTTCGCTTCAGCCGCTTCGTTATAGGATTTGTTGAAAGTTAGGTCCGTTCTGCTAAAAAATATCGCCCACCGCTTGTTCCGTCTCCGCCCGAATTGACCCAGGATTAAAATAAAAATATAGCCTGTATCACTCAGTTTTCTGCTGGTGTAATATTTGAAATCGGTTCAATAGGTTTTGAGCAAAACGATCAAACCTTTACTTTTTATAATATTGTTTGGTAATAGATGGTAGAAATTCGACTTCATTATAAGATTTCTCTCCGTCGTACCGCACGTTTTGCCATGGAAACATTTATTCGACCAATCTATAAAACCAATCTGTAAATTGTAATACGAAACAATATTATCATCGCGATATGTAGAAGCAACGCTCGTAAATAAAGACGACCCATACATATGAATCTGTTGTTTTTTTTGGTAATAACCGAGATCCATAACAAAAAAGGAAAACATGAAACGCTCGCATTACCAAGGCTTCGTCAATTTATGGACAGTAGGTACGAGATTAGGTAATCTATGATGTAACGTCATTATTGGGTATATAATAGAATTGCCAATACAATGTAATGGGTTCAAACCTTAAAACTACTCATACATCACAATACTTTATCCCAAAATAGATTAAAGGAGACAAGAGATTGAAATTGGTCACCCTGTCTTTTAAAGTTCCAGCAATATACCTTTTTCTATGAGTCAAAGTTAATTTATGTATTAAATTTATTAAAGGAACTAATTGACTATGAAGCGGTATATATTTTTGTATGCTAAAAGATGTGCTAACGCTAAGTAGAATATATTAAACTGGACATACTTGCATACTAGACACGAACCGACACAGACAAAAGAAACCGAATCAATTTCAATAGAAGCATTTCAATAGCCAACCTTGAAGCGTTTAACAGCCGAGGTCATTGATGTTTGTAATCTATTATCTGGGTGATTTTTTCGCCGCATGTTTTTTGTTTTTGTTGATGGGCCAGACCAGTTGTTTGGTCAAGCGATTGATGGGTTGTGAAAATAAAATTTCCATTGGTATCCTAAAATCTCCATGATAAGGGGCTTCTTTCATCAGCTGTTATATTATGTAATTGAACTATATAGCAATTATCTGATTCAACTTCATGGTGTTAACTATTGATATAGTGGGTTGAAATCGTGTCAAATTATACTTTAAATGCTATATTTATGACCGTTGCACCGCAGAAATATTTACATTATAGCTTCCAATACCAATAGGCACCAGTCTGTGACCTGTCTGTATTAGTCACAATCAGCCATTGCAATAATTATAAATAAACATTCTGGCTTGCCAATTTCTTCCTAAGATCCCCACATGGTAGGAAACGTGACTTCCGTGGGTAGAGATTAGAGAATATTATGAATCAGTAGCAGTTGATATGATACAGCATTTTTTTTAAGATAAGATTCAAGACGCTTGGGAAGTTACCACAAGCTTATGTAATTGATTGATAAAATAATATATATTATGATGACATCATACTTTTCGTCTCATTTAGGAAGAATCTTAGCCGTATTTTGTTGTGCAAAAGAAAATTATTTATTATCACGTTTTGGTAAGCTTGCGTTCGTGTTTTAACTAAAAGCTCATAAAATATTTTTAACCCGGTTACAGTTTGAACTTAGATTCTGTCCCTACAAAATAACCATGCTAAATTGTAACCATTACTGTTCTCAATTTAGGAAATTTAATTTAATGACGAAGTTATAAGCAATACCTTAACATCTAGAATTCTGAATTCGAAAGAATCAAATTTTATTTATAAACACAATCTAAAATAAAATAAAAACAGCGTTCAGTAATCAGCGTCCATCACAATCGTACATAAACGGATCGTTGATTGTTACATAACACCACTTGTGCAAACAATCAATGTCAATAAAGCCTGATGGGTTCAAGCTCTGACGGTATCGGGACCTTCTAGAAGCGACAATGTAACTGTTTCTGGGTCAATAGTGTCAATTGACAAAACTGAATCTCTATAGTTTGTATAAGACTGAAGGGGTGATCGCTTGGCATTTATAGGTTCCTGACTTTGAAACTGTTTTCAATCTAAATTTCATTCATCTTTTATCTTTGAGGTATTATGACTAATCTACTTAGCTCTGTATTCTTCTAAATAATCAGTTGTGGTTTTAAATGTTTATTATTTGCATTTAAGTAACATTGTTCACGTTTGAACATAAGTGGCGCCGATAGTATTGCTCAGTTAATTTAAGAGATAATTTGATGCGTTCCTGCTTATTAATTTTAATGTATTTTTCAAGTCATTAGTCCTCTTGAGATTCCTAACCAATCCAAACCGATTTTGGCTAACTGTAAAGTGCCAATAAATTTTTTGTCTTTTCATTTACCTAGGATATCCTGATAATACACTAATCCAATATAAATAACATGAGTTTCTTCAGTTTCCTCGCTTCCTTACACTCGCGTGGTAGAAATAGGGAAATATTTAGCAATTACACGCACATATATTTTATTCATTCATGTTTTAGTTTATTTATTTATTGCCTTATTACTTACCTTAAATCTGTTTACACTCTAATGATTTTTCTAAGTTAAAATCAACTAGTTTTTTGCAATTATTATTCCAATATAGTCTTTTTTACGTATCTATTAGGATAGAAGAGGTTCCTATTCATCAAATAATGTATCTGATCCATGTATGAATGAAGTCTGAAATCTGAAATTACGTGAATAGGTCAAACGTAATTTACAACTTCACACATATTACTGAACAAGCTACTCTAATGGAAACATTTCTAATTATACACCAGCCATCATAATAGAACGTGCATGATTTATAAATACATGCGAACACGAGTCGCGTATTCATTGGCTCATTGCATTATTAACTTCTGTATAAGAACTAATGTATCAAAATCAGTTCGGAATATTCAATACGGGAAATTGTTGGGTTCGCTTTCTGTCCAGGCAAATTGGCCTAATACGATTACACGCTCGATTGGTAGAACTATGACCGAGTTTCTTGAGCTGGAAAGGGATGTACGGGATGCACCTTATATAGAACTTTCTAGGGACAATGTAGCGTTAAATTTGATAGTAATTTATCCAGAATTTTCTATTAATCATGATAATTCTCTAAATAGTACGGATTCTGGTTTATTTGTATGGGCATGTTTTGAATACATGCACCTGCTGATATCTCATAGTTCAAGTTTGGCACGGAACTCTTTTGGTTATTATTAATCATAACGGAAAAATAGACAGACGAGCTATTCGGTAGTCATTGTATCTTTCAAATGTATTACATGGTACCAGTTGGTCTGGGCTTATGAGATTTTTAACGTGTGACCAGATTTGGAGGGTTTTTGACAGGCAATATTTAATAGAAATTTCTTAATAAAAAGTTTTAGGAATAGCAAGAAGGTAGGGTAGGTAAAGGTAGTTTCGTAGTAGAATATCTCGCCTCAGAATCGAGACGGAACGGTGGTATAATCAGATTTTTTCTCTACATAAGCGTTATTCTTGACCGATACCTAAATATACCTCAGCCAATGTAAAACGAGTACCTAAATCACAGGTCTGATAGACAGGTGTAAGCGTAGGTTACAATGATATCGATCAGCGCCTGCGCGGTGCCGTGTTGTGACGCAGTACATTCGTTGTTTACAACTGGGGGTGACTGTGGGGTTTCGATATGATTTCAGCTATCAGAATTCAGAAGTTACTTTGATGACAACTGAAAAGTATGAGGAAGTCCTTGATTACATAGTATAAAACAAAGTCGCTTTCTACGGAGAAAACATAGGGACATAGGGACAGCCCTATGTCCCTATGTAGGTATACTTAAATCTTTAAAACTAAGCAACGGATTTTGATCGTTTTTTAATAGATAGAGTGATTGAAGAGGATGGTTTTAGTATAAAATTTATTGGGTTTAAGACAAAGCGGGCGAAGCCGCGGACGAAAATCTAGTTGCTTTATATGAAGATGTTATTACGTTAGTTGAATAGCTATGATTTTTTTCATCCTATTTTTCTGTAGCTATCTGACTGATTCTCTCTTTCATTATACAGTTTCCTTCAAGTTAAAGAAAATGATAATAAGTTCAGTTAGAACTTCCCGCAATACGCAATCATAACTGTTTAAATGAAACAGTTAATACTAACGTTGTTGCATCTCACTTGTAGATGTTTTTCATCAATGAGTCTGCCATGTAAGGTAAACAGTTTTATCTAGATCCATGTGCAAACATAAGAGTGTTTGTATAGTTTAGATAGCTAGTATGAATTCCGAGAATTTATTGAGATCTAAAGTTAAATTCATGGTTTTAGTGGTTTTAGGAATGGATTTTATTCACTGTAGAAAATTTAATTATTTGGTTCAATAATTTAGTTCTTTTATTGATATAATCGCACGCACATTACAACTTAGTATATAAAACAAGTCTCAATAATATTTCGTAAGAAATTGTAAAATGTACCTATATTTTATGGTGTTATCTTAAAGTTACAAAATGTTACAAATATCTTTAATATGCAACGAAAATTTGCAAACAGTAACTTCATCCTCAATAAAATCAATTTCAGTTAAACATTATGTTTATAGTAAATACTAATTCCTACTAATATGATAAACGCAAACTTTGTACAAATGGATGTTTGTTGTACTTTTGAAGGCGCGGGATCCAGCTAGTATATTTCTTTTTGAAAAATTCGTAAGCTTTTAAGTTGCACAATATAGCTCATGTATCCCTAAACGCTGTTCTAATAATATAATCAGAAGTGGGTCAATGTTACATATAGGTGCTTTGTCCAGTAACCTCATAATCCCACTTCCCTAATGATATTGCAAATATGGACATGACAAATAGATTATAATTAGCTATAGATATTCGTGTCGCAGACATTGATAAGTACATTGTATCATAAGTACATTGAACGTGTGTTTAATGTTTACCAAGAGATTAGTCTATTGTCTCTCCCTTGAATACCTACTATACTTTTGATAGTGGCTGTTTCTTTATGATTAAACAAATAAAATAACAATTTGTAATTAAAAAAATTAAAATTGTTACCTGCTTAATTCGATAGTATACTGTACAGTAGATTGGATCACAACTAAAACATCTTTTCAACAAAAAGGAAAGATAGGTTCATAAAAAAAAATACTAAATACGTATAATATATAAATGAGGTTCAAGTATGTGTCCATTCTTCGCTCTTTGTAAGGGCTAACCTTGGTAAATAGGAATAATAAATAGTAGGAAAAATATAGACCAATCAAAGCAACCGTAAAAAAGCGATCACTACCCAAAATATTTATAAAAACAGTTAATAAAAAAAATGTGTGCGTGTACCAGTGTACACACGTAAGAAGTGAAACTTCTTTATGACCTTATTTTTCAAAAAATAATTTACTATATGCAACTTTACAGAAATACGTCGAATCACGCGTGTTAGGGATAAGAAAAAGATGGCGCGTAACGGAAAAATGTCACGCGTAACGAAAAAATGTTACACTAAATTTTTTTCCAACCCCGATAAAGAAGTTTCACTTCAAAAAGTAGTAGTAATAGCAGGAGTTGTTCTACAATCTACAATATTTGTTTCCTATTGTTCCAGTGAGAGCAGCATGTTCGTATCGAACAGGCGCTGGATATTGAAGACGTGCGGCAAGACCACGCCCCTCCGCTGCGTGCGCGCAGTGCTGGCGCTCGCGTACGAGACCGCGGGTCATACGCGCGTGCAGAACGTGTTCTACTCGCGGCGGGAGTTCGCACGGCCAGAGGCGCAGTTGAAGCCGCACGATAACTTTGATTCTGAGGTGAGATATTCTATAGGTGAAGATCTAACGTGCAAGACCACGCCCCTTTGCGCGCAGTGCTCTCGATCGTGTCGTACTATAATAGTACCTTTATATTGATAGTTTTTGTTTAAAAGATGTTCAAGATTCACAAACGTATTATAAACAAGCAATTAAATATGACAAGGTTTTGTAAATAGAGTTTACAAATGTAGCCAATCTGAAACATTTATGTTGAAGTTACATATGTGTTTAATCATAAGGCAGGCTTTTTCATTATTTAATAAGAAATAAATAAATCTATAGAAAAAAGCAAAAAATCATAAGATAAAACGAGGCTAGATACTATAAGTGTCTTATTATCCGTTTATCACTTGTTGATTCCTATTATTGAACATGGTAATTACAAACCCAGGGGATGTTTATTAAAACGCAAGCTGCTGTGTTAAATTGCGATAACAAGCTTACTGATGAGAACAATGTAAGAGGAACAGTCATGTTTAATCATAGAATAGTACTGAATAGCAATCGATTGTTTACGGTTCATTTTTAAACGTATTTTCATAGTTAATGCTACTTGATGAAGCTTTTATTAATCTGAAGGGTATGACTTTTAGAAAACAGCATACTGATAGATTTTGCCAAAATAAATGCAGTAAGGTAACATGTAAAGCATCTTGATAAATAGTAAGTCCAAGTACATAAATGGATGTTTACTGAAATAAATAAACATATCTTTTCAATATAATAATATATTAAAGTTAATCTATACTAATATTATAAAGCTGAAGAGTTTGTTTGTTTGTTTGATCGCGCTAATCTCAGGAACTACTGGTCCGATTTGAAAAATTCTACCGGTGTTAGATAGCCCATTTATCGAGGAAGGTTATAGGCTATATATCATTACGCTAAGACTAGGGCATGCACCCGGGTTTACCCGGTTCCGAAAAACCCGGGTAAACCCGGGTTTTTTGATGATCTTGAGAACCGGGTCTAAATAATATGAAACCCGGTTCTCCCGGTTCCGACCAAAATATTAAAATATAAAGTATTATTTATATTTTGCTGCATTATTTTAACAAATTTATTCTATCTGGCAACGTCAGACACGTGGCACGTGAGTGCATCGCTAATTTTCGTGCCACGCCTCAAGCGTGGCTCTGATTGGTTGTCTAACCTTAGATGCATGGTTGTATTACCAAAAAAAAAATTAGGCTTCGAAAATGACAAAAATTAGGCTACAGAAATATTTTTATTAGATTTGTCGTGAATTTGAAAAGCAGTTGATTTGACTGTTTCATATAATGATCCAGTCATGTTTTTGTTTTTGGTATCAAGCTGAAATTTATATCGAATACTCATAGACTACAGGCCCATGTTGAAAAAGTTATGGGTCATTTGAACCACCAGGTGACCTATCTAGAACGATATAAGAGCATAAAATAATAAGATTCAGCACTATGCCGTCACTTGTAAGCTGTCCAACTGAGTGCAGATGAGAATTCGAAAGTACAAAAATGGTGGTCCACAATGTCGGAATTGCCGGGGTAAATTTGGTCATTTGATTTTGTACGGCATCTGTGTCATACTATTTCAATACTGCTTTTAATCCATTATTCCGCAACGCCGTAAAAAAATCATGGAGACAAGGGGAAAATATCTCTATATTGCGTTTCATTAAAGAAACGAATCTTCAATGGCGGCCAAAGCTGACACTGACGTATGGTAGGGTCAGCAAAAAAGAAAATAAAAATAACGTAAATGGATAATTATTTTATTAATTATTTCAAATTGTTTGTTGACAAACTTTTTTGTTATGGTATTTGTGTATTTATATGAATTAACATATTTACGTATACAGAATGTAACAAAATCCCCATAATATTTGTAATGAGCCCATAAAACTGAACAACTTTTCCCAAAGAACATATTTTGTAAAATTCCAATAAAACATTATTTACTTTCGCAAATGCTTAATTGTCATTGTAAATTTATGATAAAAACTATTATAGGGAAAATCAAATACATTTTAGTGATTTTATTTTTCCATTTTTTTTGCATGCCGTACGGCCGTGTGTAAGCGAGAGGGAATGATAAGCGCCGCCATTGAAGATTCGTTTCTTTAATGAACTGCGTTAAATACCTGTACTTTCGAATTCTCAAGCCAACGCATCAAAAGATACAGCCGTAAATGCTGAAAATTTTCGCAAATTTCAACATTCGCATGGGACTCAAAACCTACAGGGTACTTCTCATGAACACAGAGCCTTGAAATTTGGTAAAAGTAACGTCTTATAACACAGATAAAGGAAAAATTGCTAAAAACATAAATTTTAAAGTCATTATAAAAAAAAATAGGTTTGTTCGGAGCCCTCGGAACGCGAGTCCGACTCGCACTTGGCCGGTTTTTTGCTTTACAGTTTGAAGTTAATGAATAAGGTTTAAGTTTATATGTGATATTATGATAACAAGGTACTTTTATAAGACTGATAAATAAGGAGAAGTATTGAAATTTTGTTTCTTTATTAATTTAATAAAATAAAACACAAGCCGCGTAAAATAAAAGGCCCATCCCAGGTACTTTTACAGTTACTTTTGTTTTATTTCGTATTTTTTTCCGAGGTATTATAAAAGAACCGGGTAACCCGGTTCTACCCGGTTCTGAGCTCGATTTGGAACCGGGTTTCAGAAACTTGGAACCGGACTCGGTTCTGCATGCCCTAGCTAAGACCAACAAGAACGGAGCAATGCAGGTAAAACCGCGGGGCACAGATAGTCAGTAATAAAATACTAAGAACATAATGAAGAAGCAAGTAACAAAATATAACATACAATTATTATAAAACTAATTGCCAATTATTGTCACAAAGCAATTTGTAAAGGATATCAAGTTTCCTCGTAATAATTAATCTTGAATATAGTTTTTCCCCACTTTATATGTCGGAAAGATTTTATTCATTAAAATCAAATACATTTTCCTTATTATTATGTAATAATTTCTCTGTAGCTATTAAATTAATGAATGTGTGCTTGTGTTAACAATGGTACTTACTACTTAACATTTACATTTTTATTAAAACTAAAATACTTTTATATAAAACTAGCGGTCCGACCCGTGGTACATATTTATGTTTTCTCTACATAAGAACCATCCTCGTACTTCAAGGAATATAATAAAAAAAAAATTGGTTGTCTGTAAAGTCGGTTTACTGACGATAGTTGAACGTGACAACGTCTTAAGGCCGATTGTGCTTCTTTGTCGCTCGTTCCGCGCTCTCGCTTACACTTCAAGCCTTACATGGAACGCCTCAGAGCAAGGTAACGCCGCATGAGTCATGTTTTTTCGTGCGTGCAGCCGGCTCTATCGAATTATAAGACGTTGTCACGTCAAAAAAGAATTATCGAAATCGGTCCACTCGTTCACACGTGATGCCGTGACAACGCGAAACGGGTTTCATTTTTATGTATATAGATAATTAAAAATCAATTGAACACTATAAAATAACTATTAGTTAAATAAATAAAAACTATTTATAGAACAACAACAGAACTACATTTTTTTACATGAAGAATTTCACAGATTTATTTGAAGAAACATTTATCCAACATGTTTATTTTCAAAAATGTTAATTAGAGAATTATTATCATAAAAAGGTTACAATGTAGTTGTCATTTGATATCATATTGAAACAATAGCTCAATTAATAATATGTATGTTTTACACATTCGACACCCATATCAAATAAAAGTTATACATTGATGACATTTGATACCAAGAAATCTTGAATGAGACATATTGTTCATATTATCATTCTGATGACTTTCCGGAACGTGTGTGATAAACAAAGAATTTAATATTCCTATCTCGAATCTTATTCGCAAGAGATAAAGTTCAAATTCGCTTGGCGAGTTGATCTATAGCTAGTTTTCTTCAACATTTTTCCGGGTAGATAGTATCTATTGAATGTTCTTTATTGTTTGTGGGTTAGAGTTTGCTGTATCGATAGTATCTATTGAATGTTCTTTATTGTTTGTGGGTTAGAGTTTGCTGTATCTATACTAATATTATAAAGCTGAAGAGTTTGTTTGTTTGTTTGTTTGTTTGAACGCGCTAATCTCAGGAACTACTGGTCCGATTTGAAAAATTATTTCGGTGTTAGATAGCCCATTTATCGAGGAAGGCTATAGGCTATATATCATCACGCTAAGACCAACAGGAGCGGAGCAATGCGAGTGAAAGCGCGGGGAACAGCTAGTGGTGTAATAAAGAAAGTCCAGTAGGGGAGGAAGTGTACGAGGAGCGCCGGGCGATGGAGCCGGGATTTAGTCCATCGTCCGGTAGAGCTGGCTGGCCCCTTCCCCGGAGGCCGTGGGTATCAATGCAAGATTTCCCCACTTAAAAAAAAGGGGAGGAAGTGTAATATTTTTAGGAAAGATTATCATAGTTAATACTGATAAAACTATTTAAATCAGAGCATTAGTATTTTTATAGGTGATTTGACAACCTTTAAAGATATAATAAAAGGCTGTTTACGCTACCGATTTTTTAGATACTCATGAGTTACCTAGGTAAAATATATGATAATCAAGAGAAACACTACTTTTTACTCTTTATAATATTATTTTAAAAGTGTAAATTGTTATTACAGGTAGAACTGCTGGACTCTTTCTTCGGCGACGGCCGCGCCTACATCATGGGTCCAGAGAAGGACTGCTGGTATCTGTATACATTGCTGCCGCTGGAAGGTGAGATATTTCATACAATAATTATTATGTTTTATATGTCACAAAAAATTATTGTCATGATTTTCTTGACTTGTATAGGAAACACATAACTTAAGGATTTTTTTTAATTTTTGCGCATTCATCGAACCTCCGAATTTAACACAGGCAGGCATGGGAGATACAACAAAAAGTTTTAAATTTTTTTGGTGAAAGCATAATAAAATTATGGGTTTTGTTTTTTTTTTAAGGGTAACAACCTTTAAAAAAAGCAAAACCCTTAAAAAAGCTAAATAAAATTTAGTAGATATAATATGTGTAACCCTTACACATAGTGATATACGATTTTGTGGTACCCTTTACCGCAATCACACCCCGGACACTCCATACAAAATTATCGTTTTGACAGTCACACTGTAGAGACTGCAAATGTGTGTGTTAACGCTTTATGGTTGGCACATTTGTGACTAGCGTAAAAAAAAATTCGCGTTTTTCTGATGAAATACATCCGTAAACAGCACAATATCTAACATTTTCTACGAAAAACGATAATCACAAATCCAAAATAATAAAATTACTTTAAGTCAATTTGATTAATGTTGTCAATCTTCGTTGCGTATCGTCCTTGCAGAAAAATGTGGCCCATTTTAATCACGATCGCGCGGGGTGAGGTAAGTGTTTAATTTTGGCGGGAGGCGGAGAGTGTCCGTTCTGTAGCGTTTAGCTACTATTATGTATTCTGTGCCGCAATATAACTTCGCTCTAATTATAATGCGTATTTTATTCACTAATAGTTCGGTAGATGGCGCTATACTGTAAATTATTTTTAACCAATAGTTAACTAGGTAGTTCAAAAATTAACAACATCTTTTGGCTCCTGAGTCACAGTGCTTACCTAGTTCAGGGGCCAAAGGGTTCATTATTTATACCTGTACATTATTATGTCAATAAAGATATTATTAATTTATTTAAATACTTTATTGTTCTGCCCATAAAAAAAATACATATTTTTTTGGAACGAAGTTCCTTATCGCGCGTTGTGAAAGGGGGCTAAGGGGGCTAGACGGAAAAAATTCTTACGAAAAGTTGTCACGACACTTTTTGCTCGAGTTGTGCGGCGTGCGGCGTGCGCGTGGTTCTCTGTCTGTTTCTCTCTAACTTAACACTTCGTTCCATCCGGATGTCCCTTGACATCGCTCAAGTTTTTTTGATCTAAAATATCCCTTTTTCCATAGGCACGGTGGCAGCCCTAGAGCAGGAGGGCGAAGTGCGCGAGGCGGTCCCTTGTGCGGGGGCGGAGCCCGACCAGACCATCGAGCTGCTCATGTCCGACCTCGACCCGCGCGTCATGGACATCTTCACGCGCAAGTGCTCGCCCACCGCGCATCACGCTACCAGAGTTAGTAACATTATCATCATCATCTGAATCATCATCATCATTATCGGAATCATCATCATCATCATCCGAATCATCATCATCATCATCTGAATCATCATCGTCTGAATCATCATCATCATCATCTGAATCATCATCGTCTGGATCAACATCATCTAAATCATCGTCATCTGAATCATCATCATCATCGTCGTCATCTGAATCATCATCATCGTCATCTGAATCATCATCATCATTAGCCTATATATTATGTTCCCACTGCTGGGACACGGGCCTCCTATAAGAGTACATCTGATTCTTCGACATGTCAGTTTCCTCATAATGTTTTCCTTCACCGTTCGAGCAGTGGTGATGTTATAACATGCGCAGTAAAATTTAAAAATCTATTTATTTCCTGTACCCTCGCCTGGCATCGAACCCAAGCCTTATCGATTTGAAGTCCTAGGTATTAACCACTGTGCCACCTCTGCTTTTGCCCACTTACCATTAGCAAGGAAAATTAGATTCGTGTTTTTGTAAAGGTGAACGCACACTTATCCGAGACAAATAAAATTAATAAAATGTTTAATGTAAATTCCAGGCGTCAGGCATAGACCAGATAATCCCGGGGATGGTGATCGACGACTACCTGTTCGATCCCTGCGGTTATTCCATGAACGGAGTGGCTGAAGATGTAAGTTAATACATATAAATATTTAATTACTCCCTTATCGATTTCTTTACCTGTTCATATCGGTATTTGGTTGTATCGGATTTAGAAAGTAAAGAGAGTGGCACTTCTGTTTGCGCGCAAACTTTCATAGTCATATATTTTCCTTACATTTAAGTAATCTGATTGTTAACTTTCTGGTAAGATGTGAAGTTTCCAGGTTCTCGTTTGGGGTGTGGGTATAGTCAAACAAATAGTATCTAGCACGATAGGGGAGTGCGGGCAAACGCTTGCACGTCCGCAGCGTGCATTTCCACACATTTACTTATTGGGAAAATACTACAAAAATAAAATGTCTATTTTTACACAATTATAACCTTGTTTTACCACCCACCCTATACAATATACATGTAATATTTCAGCGTATATTCCATATATTGACCATTTTCTTTCCCCCCCAGGCATCATACATGTAATATTTTAGTCTGTATTCATATTAATATCATATTAATATTAACTATTTTCCACTCCAGGGCAGCTACATGACGATCCACATAACGCCGGAGCGCGCGTGCTCGTACGTGTCGTTCGAGTCGGACGTGCCCGCGGCCCGATACCCGCACCTCATCGCTAAAGTGCTCGCCGCCTTCCGACCGGCCAAGTTCGTGCTCACTGTGTTCCATACGCCGGTATGTGTGGGTTCATTTGATTGAATTGTTTTTAGCCCTAAAGTATTGGTCATTATTCAATGGTCTATTCTATATCCTCGTAACGCCCAGGCTATTTTTACCAAACATTGGCTTGCAGCCCAAATACCTTTTAAAAGGTGGTGCGGACCCGGAGGTGATGAAATCTAAAAAAGTGCCTTATTATTTCCGTATGAGCGTGGGATTTTTTCTGCA
>CAJQZM010040552.1:0-28873 GCA_907164665.1 Colias nastes | reverse complement strand
ATCTAGCGGGACATTGGCTGGGAACAGATCGTAGCAATCACCTTAATAAAATAATGGAAAAATTACGTATCAACCCACTGAAGTCTTTACTAAACTCAAAAAAATGCAATTTCTTTTTCTTACAAAATGAAATTTTTAAACGGTTATATTATGCCAATTTGTTATATGGAAACATGTTATCAATTATATTGCAATATGAAATAAAAAATTGAACAAAAACTTCCACTCACAGATCCTTCCTATAACAAGGATAGGGGTTCTGCTGTGTGTACACCGCCCAGTCCGTCGAGTTGCCTGAAAGTTTGACAAGTGCCTTCTCAACAATGTCCTGGACTTGGACGAAGCCGCGGAAATAACGCATGTTCTCTAGGAAACTGGCTTCAGGCCCGGGGGTCCAGAGACTGTGGGAAAGATAAATATTAACAGTCAAGTAAAAAAAATGATAATATAAGATCAACAAAAATGCTTAATTTTTTTTTGCATATTCATATTCTTTTGGTATGAACCATTGAGGTATTATTATAGAGAGGACACCACGAACAAAATCTGTGCGACAAGCGCGGCGGCGCGGGGTGGCTAGTGTGTCATACACTTTGTAGATATGTATATTCTGCCTCTTATTACTAATTATAAATTAAAACCAATCAATGTAACAAATAAATATTGTTTATCTTATTAAAAAAATATGAATAAACTTATCAATTAAAACCAATCAATGTAACAAAAAAAAAATAGTTTGAGACGATTGACTCTAACTAGTGTTACAAATAGTGTAGTGGCGATGGCCTCTCTAGTACGTAGTACATAGTAACTCAATGGTATGAACTTGAAACTAATATAACTTTAGGTTCAAAAAACATGAAATTAGTTCATATAAAATCATCTTATTATTCGTATCCTTATACTGCTAAAATTAATTAAGTATTTTTGGTCCTTCGAGTGTTTAACAAATAGATTTAAGCTCACTAGTTTTTCGTTCGTTTTGTAGTTGGTGAGTTCTCGATATCCATTCTAATCTTATAGTCGATGTCAGCTGGAATTGTTGCCTGATCGTCAGTCATGTTGAGGAAGACGAGTCCTAGAATTAAAGAATTAATTTGTTTACAATAAGTTAGGCTGAAAACTGAGATTTGTCGAAAAATCAGAAAAATTGTCATAAGAAGGTTTTTTTAGAACATTTCTATTAAAGTTGCTGTTGAATCTGTATATGAAATTAATTTTAAAAACATGGTGAATGAATAAAGTATTTCATTCTAAGTTCTAGTTTTTTACCCAATTTTATACATTAAAAATTCTCCCTGGAAATTTAATTAATTTTTATTTCTCACCAGCAGTAAATTCATTAATCCTGTTGAGTCTAGCAGCTTCTAATGTCAGTTCGTGTTCATTCGGCATCGGCTTGAAGCGATCCAGGTTGATGCATTGAAGGAAATTGGATGCTTTTTGTAATAAACGGCCAAGGCTCTAAAATTAGTTTCAGTAAAGAAAATAAGGAGTGGATATAATTGATAAAAGTATTAAGTAAATAATCACTCAAAAATGAAAACTTTCCTATACGAATAATAACTCAAATTAATCATATTTTGATCGCGGTTCTAATTATATCCTAATACCTGGCAAGGCCTAAAGGCCCTTATGACAAATTTATAGTGAATAAATGTATTTTCTTACAAATTAATCCATCTTGAACTGTACATACCAATAGCATAATTTTATCTCTCAGGAAACTCATAGCAGCAAAAATAGAAACATTAATAATTAGAACACATAATTCATTATTCTATACACAATAAATGTGCCAACATACCTCAGTATCCCCAATACCCCCAAGCAGTTCCTCCACATCCATATCTGGCACAGCCACATCTCCCACGAGCGACACCCTGAGATCCTTATAATCATCAGCGGAGAGTAGTTCCTGTAACGCTTTGAGGCCAGCCTTGTGAGCGGCCATTTTGTCGATCGATGAGAATGCGTGAGCAAACGAGTGTACTAGGTTGAATAGTTGGGATGTTGGTCCGAATGTTGTGTTTGCCTGTGAAGATATTTGTTAATTATAATAGTTGGTATGGTTCAATATTATAGTTAAATATCTTCCAATAGAAAAGACATTGATTTAATACAGTTCGATGAATAAATAGCTACATGAAAATTCCGAAATAAGATGTAAGAAACGACAAAAAAAAAATTATTTAATAGTCACATTCATCACATAACAGTATTTCATGAAACTAACTCATAACGTCATTTCACTATCTACTTAAATTATTTTAAATGGTCCTTCGAGTCGGATTTCTAATGTGGAGTACAATAAAGTAGTATTTATATTATTTTATTAATTTTTCACTAATCTATTTATATACCTGTTGAACAATACTAATAACAGCCGGGTTTGGCGGCGTGTAGAGGATCTTGCCCATCAGTAGCGGCTTCACGAAGCTCCACACGATCTTACCGCCTTCGATGTTTACTATCTCCGTGTATACTGAGCGGCAGAAGTCAGCTGGAAGCGAGGAATTAAAGTTTTCATAAATTAAAATAATAGAATTTTCTATAATTTTGAGTGGTTCAACCACTATTGTAACCAATATCTGTCTACTTTAGCAATTACTATTTCTATAACGCCTCTAAAAGATATATTTGTATGTGTAGTGTTTAAGTAGAGAGAATTACTCACTGGGCAGAACTTTCAGCTGTTCCTCATCAGGTTTAGAAGATAGAGTCACCGAGCTAACGATGGTCTTGTAGAAGCGACTCACTCCAGAGAAGAAAGGTTTGCCGCACATCATTTTTCCCACGTCTGATAGCATTTCTGATGCTGGATGTAATACATATTAGGTAATTCAATTATAAAGAAAATGTTTTTATAGGTTACGTGGTCTGAATGTGGGAAGGAATTATTGCTACAATTTTTTTTAATAGTAGTTGAACAGATTGATTTAAAGGTCGTTGTTTCAATCGTTCGTTGTCGTTTCGCTCGTTGTTGATCTTTAGAGCAGCGAAGTTATTCTGTACATTAAAAAAGGGACGCAGTTCAAAAATATTATACTGCGATTTTTTTCAAACTCGCATATATTGTGACACTTAAATCTGTTGTAGGTATAAAATTATAAATTATAACTAAAGTACAAAAACTTACAGGACAATAAACTTCCAATAGAGAAACCGCTCTTCAATCTTTGGAACAGCGGTTCCTTAGCCAGCATGTTGGTCAAGTTGCCGACTTTTCCCTGCACTGTCGGCAATAATGCCGCCATGTCGGCGAATTTGTTGAATACAGTGCTGCCCTCTTCTTGCGTGAGGTTTGATGCTGTATAGAGCTTGGTTAGGAGGAATGATTTGATCTGTGGAAAGACAATAAAAATGTGAAATAAAGACTTGATTATTTTTTACATGTATTTTAGTATGATAGTGCTACAGCGACGTAATGTTATAAATTTAACTTGTTACTAACACAATATTAAATTTATTTTAATTAAATTTACTGTACTTTTGTACCAGACACCTAACCTTATTGGTTTAAAATGAAAAAGTAGCGTTGGTAAATTCATTGTTATACCTGATCTACTATAAATGTAAAGTTAACATTCTCAACCAAAACCGGTACAATCTGTTTCGCCAGTCCATCCTCCATATCACAAAACTGCTCAACAATTGCTGAGTAAATTTCATCTGTAGAAGCAATATCGAGATCTTCAGATGTTAGGACTTTAGATATATCTTCAGTTTTGCAAATAAAATCTTTTATGTGATATTGGCCATCTTTTGGGGAGAGTAACTGAAATAGAAAAGACACATTTTTAAATTCTATGATTTTAGCTATACATATTTTTTCCAACTTATACTCCTTTCTACGAATGTAGACCACATTTTTTTAAAATTGTGGATCTCATTATCAACCACTTAATGATTTCAAAAGAAATTATGAAACAATGGGAAATAAACAACAAACCGGTTTCAAATTCAACTTTCCGTTCTGCAGTTTGGGAGCTGCTACCGACCAAAAGCTAGAATCATTAACGACGATGTTCTTTAGTGAAGTTTCTATTTTATCTAGATTCTTGAATATATCTGATAGAGTTACTGAAAAATAGAATATATTTATTTATTTATTTATTTATTTATTTATATAAAACCATTCCTACCATTACAGTTTACCCAATGCGATAGGGAGGTCAAATTTACAATACAATTTATTCATTAATACAAAAAAATATTACATTAATTGGACGTATTTATGCAAAAAGGGACCAACCCACACCGAATCAATTTCGAGAAAATGAGGTTTTTGTGAAAATCGTTTGCAAAAACTATATGTTGTAAAATTTGGGGAAAAAAGTTGTTAGGCGTGTGTATCATATCGAATCCTTTCTAGGGATACCAGTTGCATGGATTTTTATTAAATTGTTACAAAATAATCGTTAAAAAACCTCTCGGTTCCATCTTGCAAAAATACATATTTGTGGGTTGGTTCTATAATGCATAATTAATTTTGGTTTTTATTGTTGCCATAATTAAAGAAAAACGTTAAGCATCCGATCAAAACAGGCTAAATAAAGCAGCGATAGCTCGCTGGAACTAATTGCAACTTACGTATGCCCTTAAAGTAAACAGGGAATATATAAAAATCCTTGATTAGACTTGTCGTACTCTATGGATTGGAAAGCTGGGCAGTGAAGAAGATGGAAGAAAAACAATTGCATTTAGCGAAGATGAGAATGTTGATATGGATGTGTGGGGTGACTAGAATGGATGAAGTAAGGAATTAATATATAAAAAGAAGATTTAAACTGGTTTTATTACAGAAAGATTGTAAGGGAATTGTCTGTCTTGGTATGGACATGTGGTGAGGATAGATGACACGCATATGACTAAGAAAGTGATGGATATGAATGTTGATGGATGCAGAACAAGAGGAAGGCCAAAGGAAAGAGGTGTTATTGGGCAAAGTTATATTAAGAAAGAAAAAAGAGTAAAATATGCCCTGATATTTGTCAGGAGAATAGAAAAATAAACCGTGTTATACCGACTCTAAATAACATGGATTAAGGACAAGAAGGTCATGACAATATTGTAATAATATCAAAATACATATAATATTTGTTTCACTTTAATGACACTACTTTTGTATATAACTAAGATACAGTAGACCCATCTTCTGCTTTCATCTGTCTTCATGATAGTGATGATTCATTATGTTTTTATTTTTTTATTTTGAAGAGATTTGTGAAGACAGAGTCTTTTGTTTAAGTCTTTTTACATATTTAATGATTTATATGTAGTTTTCCAGGATATAAACAGCCTTTGTTTTATTGAGCTCAGTACTCAGTACTCAATCGGCCAAAATCGGTAGCTTTGGATAAAAAACTGTGACCAGACACAAAAAAAAATAATGACTGATTTGTTTTACTGTTGGATGGTCAATCATGAATGCTTTAAGCATCCTCGTTAGTTTGAATTGGATCACGGAAAGATTAAAAAATGGTGTTGAGCGTTTAATACTCTGAAATAACTCCTGCGGGGCTCTGCTTGCTCTGGCCCACAACCATACGTACTCCCGAGGAGAAATTACCGGATTTAAAAAGTATTATGCATCTCATTCCGAGCAAAGCTCAAATTTTTTACAAAAAAATTAAATAAAAATAAAGACCAAAGATATTGTAGAAGATGATATCAATGGCTTTTCGGGGACTCCCGATTTTGAAGTAATAGATGTTTACTTTTAAGTAGCTACATTTTTTTTTGTAAAATTGTAGTATATCAATTTGAGAATTCTTATTTAGTGCTTTTTATAATAAAAACATGATTAAAGTTAAAAAAATAGAACATATAAATCAAATTCAACATAGAACCAAGCCATTTGCTAACTTAAAGGCCGAGAAATTTCATTATGCAAACAAGAACCAAAGTCAGTTGGTTCTGGTTACCTTGAAAACTAATGAAGCTTTTTGTGATAAAATAGAACCAACCAATTTTGGTTCCATCTTGCATAATGAAAGTTGGCGAAATTGGGTTGGTTCCGCAACTGACATGTAAAAAACTGTACTTACAGTTATCAAAGCTCTACCAAATTTTTTGAGAAGGTAGAAAACGTTTTTTTAACACTATCTGTGTACTTAACTCAATTTCACAAAAGATGTGGGTTGGTCCCTTTTTGCATAAATAGGTCCAATTAAGATTGCAATATTATACAACCGCTACAATTATGTTTAATACTCTAGTCAAATATTATGATGATTAATACATATACATATAAAGCTGAATAATACATATTTTTTAATAATGTCAAATTTAAAACATTTTAAATTAAAAGTTAAAAACTAAATTTAATTCAAAAACGCAATATTAGTATAGTATAACAGTATCACTACATTGATTTAAGTACCCTTAATACAGTTTTAGATAATGTCCAATTGAAAACATAATATTCCATTAATAGTCAGAAAATAAAATTCATTTATAAATCCAATATTAAAATAATAAAACAATAAAAATACATCAATTTAAATAAAGCCACTCATTTCTAGACAATTTAAATAAGTTGTAAAATCTAACACTGTATATGTAAAGATTTTAGGACTAGGAGTAAGCAATAAAATTTAAAATAATCTTTGTCAATTCACTCAAATTATTTGAGAAAATGTCAGACTTACTGTGCACCTCATTGACAACATGGATGGCCTTTGTCAAAGGGGCTCTAGACAGTAAATTAGTTCTGGCCTGGGGAACAAGTAAAAGCGGCGGGCTTCGACGTTTCCATACATATGCGTCCGGTACACAGAAACTAATGCTTCGTAAAACTTGCGGGTTCTGGTATTTGCCCCGTAGTATACGTATCAGTATCAGTGCAAGTTGGCACTCCCTTCGCACTTTTAACTATATTTTACTTATATTTTTTATCAAATACAATTTTATAGTTAATTCTGAATGCATTAAAAAAAAGTTTGTGAAAATGCTTACTGCTGACATCTTTTTCAACAACATAATCTTTCATTTGATGCAGCACCTGCAGTCCTTTAGTAATGGACTTCACGTCAAAATCTAGATCTGTATCTTGCAGAAAAGGGTGAGCTTCTGTGAGGATGCCATCAATGCTGGAAAAATTATTAAGTACAAAAGTATTTAACTACTATGTAAAAAGTTGCTAGTGAAAAAAAAACATTAAAAAGTTTCTTGTGAAAAAGAGAACTGTACTCCTTTTCTAATACGTAAGATTATAGAAATAATAAGCAAAAATATAAAGCTTACCTATAAACCAGTCCATTCAGCGTACCATCCATCAGCACTTGCATAGCAACATCAATTAAAGAAGTCAGTTTTCCCTCCAAAACCCCTTTTATATCCATTTTACTGAGGAATCCCAAAACTCTGGCTATGTGTTCTAATATGATCTCTTCCGGGTGTAGTATTTTGGACATGAAGTTGAAATTCCAGAAAACTTCACTTTGGATTTCAGGTAACTGTAAGTTCAGAAATGTAGAGTAGGCCGATAATAAATATTTAAAAGATAGAAAAGTAGGCAGATTTTTTCAATTTAATTATTTGGACTGCTTTTCCAGCACTTAATTATTGCATACACTTGAAATGTGGGTCTTTTTTGTATATTTCATTTAATAGTTATAAAAAGTATAAAGAATATAAAAGTGCTCCAGTAAAACTATATTCTATATTGTAATTAACTCACCATTTCATCCACAAAAGTCATATTCAAATTATTGTCTATAATCTCGATCACTTCACTGCAATTGTATGAGGCACACACGTGCAACCAGTTGTATTTCTTAAGTTGTATTGGTTCATTCAATGACCGCAAGTCTCTGACCTGAAAAACATACATATTTAAAATATCAAACCTGTATAATGGACTTAGTTTAGCTTTCTGTAATTTAACATTGATTTAAAGCGTAAAGGCTCAACTTTTAATAGGTCCTCAATTTGGTGTAAATAAATGTCCAAGTTTAATTTAAGTTTAAACTCTAGGTATACTAACTATGTGTATGTACTTACTTTGCGCAAATTAATATCAGCATCCTTGAAATCTTCAATCAGATCACTATCATCAATACTATTACCTAGATCTTTAATCATCGTATTGTCACTTTTAAGATATTCACTCAAAGGTTTATTAACATCTAGATTATGTGCTACATCGTTATGTAGTTCTTGAAGGTAAGGGACTTCTGTGATACCGTCTACTTCTTGGAGATGAGGTAAGTCTGCTCTGAGCAGTTTTATTACGCGTGATAGTACTGTTGTTACTCTGAAATTTTAAGTAGTATATTTGAGTTACTATTATTAAGAATAATAAAAGTATGGTTTATTAATCTCTTGTTGATAGATAAATTCTAAAATAATACTCGATCTTTATGAAAATATTTTGATTTTTTTGAATTTTTACACTATATTGCTCAATTATCTAAAATGCATTCTATACAGGGTGTAATCGTTAAGTGTGCACAGGCGATTATTCCGTAACTATTGCAGATATCAAAAATCTTTATACTGATATCGAAAGCCCTTTGAGTAAAATGACAATAATAACTTTTTAAAAATAAAACGGAAAATATCCAAAAATTTAACACCAAACACAATACATTTAGTATGAGAGTATGAGATATACATTTAGTATGAGATATGACTATCCTAAACTATCCTAAACATGTAATATGAAAAAATTTGTTTCTTTTTTGGAATTTGTGCTTAAATTACTTCGCAAATTTTAATAAAAATTCATTTAGAAACTGTAAACAGAGCTCGATGTGGAATACAGTGGTATTCCAAACGAGGACGTCACTTTGAACATTTGCTTTGAACACAAAATGTATGGAAAATTCAATGTATGGAAGTGTTTCATGTAACTTTTTTGGATATTTCCCGTTTTATTTTTTAAAAGTTATTATTGTCATTTTACTCATTAGGTAAAGGGCTTTCGATATCAGTATAAAGTTTTTTGGTATCTGCAATAGTTACGGAATAATCGCCCGTGCACACTTAACGATTACACCCTGTATAACCCCAAGTATATTTAAAAAAAAACTTAAGATATTTTCCAACAATACGATACAAAAGATACAAACTCGAAATTTAAATATGTAACTACGCATTAAGCTACTCATTAAGCTTATGTATATAATTATTGGCTCTTTAAATTTTTATTATTTATATAATATTTTTATTAAATTGACTAATATAATTTAAAATCTGTAATAGTAATGCTTGTTTGATTTATATAATGGCTCTTTAATTATTATTGTTATATACCTAATATTTTTTAATAAAATGACAAATTGTAATTGAATTGTAATGAACATTGAACGCTGTAATTTCCTGTAATTAAAGGTACAGTAGATTATGTATTTTCATAAGATGTAATAAACGTGAACTGTGTCCTTTGTTGGAAATTTTATAATAAATAAATATAAATAAATAAATATATGTTAAAGTAGGTATTCTGCATATTATATCCTAAATTAAGTCGTACAGATATGTGTTTATACGAAATAAAAATTTGTCTCCAGCCAAAAATTCTCAATATACTTACAATGTAGCATTTCCCAGTGGATTTCTGGTAACATTTCTAGCGAGACAGTCAGCTAGCTTGCTAGTATTAGCCGTGATGTCTTCTAGAAGGTTCAGTTTGATCTGTTCCAGTAACTCGTTCATCGCTTTGTTTAGTTCGTATTTCGTGTAGTTGCGTGTTGATATCAGCTGGAACAAGTTTATTAATTATAGTATATTATGTAAAAAAAAAAATTATGTTTCGTATTTTCATTTGTTTCCAAAATTAATAATGAAGTTTCACTTCTGACACGTGTGCTCGGCACACACGCTCTTTTTCCACATCTTACCTCACTAATGGCCATGTCCCAGTGGAAATCGTTCCTCAGGGTCATGTAGACTTCCTCCAGGGTCATGGCGTGCAGGTGGCACAGCAGCGCGTCGTACTCCTGCCGCTTGAACAGCTGCAGGGTGAGCTGCTTCAACCAGCTTGTGGGCTGGGAGCACATCGCGCAACTGGTGGTTAAAAAAATAAAGTTTATTTGAAGCGATTTAAAAACGGTTTCCAACAATTTTGTAGACCGTACTTTATGTTTTATAATAATTAAAAATGACTTTGTTTCTTTTTTAAGTAAGGAAATCTTGCAAAATACAGTAACCATTGATGGTACTATGTTAGGTTAAAAGTTGAGGGTTTTTAAAAACGATATTCTATTAGTAAATTCTAATAGTCTTTGTCGAACAAAAGTGGAAAAAGGTAAGTATTTTCCGTGCCATCAAGAGAAAATCGGTGTTTTTTTTTAATAGCGCCTATCGCTTTTTTAAGTAGATTTATAGGCGTATTGTATTAACATGAATTATTAATATAATAATCACTCAAGCCTCATTCAAAACTGACCCTTATTGCAAGAACACAAATAATAAAATTAAGAAAACTTACGTCGTATTCAAATACAAAGTGCCTGCATCCACAATGTTACTCATAACCCCAAACGCCATCTTTGTCAAAGTTTCCTTAGACAATAAGTTTAACAGTAAACTTCTAAACTGCGATAGATTCTCATCAGTAACCCAAAGAGGTATTTGTGGAGATTGTGGTCCATCCATTATAGAAGATAGTTTGGTTTCTAGTTGTGACATATCAGAGTTTATGTCTGGATAGTCTACAGTTTTTGATAGTTCTAACGAATCGTCGTAACCCTGGAAAAGTAAGATAATAATCAGTTTACAGTCATGTTTTTTATTTATTGTATCATTTCTAAAGATTGGAATATTGTTTGGTAAAATCAAAATCAGTAAATAAAATGTTGCCATATAAAACATAATTCCAACCGTTATAGTCGTATTTATACATTTGTTGTTACAGAATGATTACAAAATGAATGCAGAGCTTTTGCCTGCTATTCGCAATAGAAATAACTTTTACAGTTAAATTATTTATAAGAAGAAGAAGACACCGATTCTCGAATCCGATCCGACACCGATCTCGATTGAAACTTAAATAAGTCTACTTCTATGAAGTGTA
Source organism: Colias nastes (assembly GCA_907164665.1). Taxonomy (NCBI): domain Eukaryota; kingdom Metazoa; phylum Arthropoda; class Insecta; order Lepidoptera; family Pieridae; genus Colias; species Colias nastes. The sequence continues at coordinate 17,850 of CAJQZM010040552.1, read as the reverse complement.
AGAGTTTCAGTTCGAACAATGAACTATTTTATTCTTAAATGCTTACCTGTGAAGCGAACACCAAAAACGGTATTTCCTTGATCGAGTTTCCATCACAGAGCTGCACTTGTAGTTTGGCGAGTTTGCCCGTACTATCCGGGATGTAGTCCGATATCGTGACGTTGGGAAGACATAACGACTCCGTGTCGTTCATGTTGGTGTCGCGGAGGAGCTTTACTATCTAGAAATGTATGGATATTTTCGGTGTAGTGTGGAAGGCAAATTTGTGAAGTTCAGAACAGTTTTAGGTGACTGAAGAACATTTTCAATGCGAACATTTAATACTATTTCAATGTCTATTAGCAATCGATTGTAGCACATGACATACAAATCCTATTAAAATTATATTATAAAATCAATTTAATTTAGAAATATAAACTAAAAGATGAAAGTGAAAAATTCCTCAATGATGTATGGAGGTAGCATTACCGAAAGCCACAGTGCAATTTGTTTCTGTTTACGATATACGTTCCATACTTACATGTATCTTATCCAAATTGGTCAGCAAATTATCAGCAATCTCAAAACTTTGTTCGACAGAATCAAAGAAGTTGGTAGAATACGGTCCAATGTACAATCTCCTCAGTCCCCCCCACCAGTCTCCCCCTGAGAGGAAGTCGATCACTATGGTCTGGTGCTGGATAGTACTGCCCAGGAACTTGAGGTAGATGGGGATTGAGAGCTCTGATGCGGAGGTGATGGAGCGTTGTAAAGATGATACTATTGAGGGGCTGAAATTTGAAGTATTGTTAATATTTAGAGGAATATGTTGTATTGACAAGAATATCTTCTTATTCAACAAGAAAAGAATCAAATGCAACCTATTTCTGAACTCTTCTGAACTCTTCTGAACTATAACTGTTTCGTTTGTCAGCAGATGTGGCAAAATATATATTTTATTAAGTTTGTTTAATTTGAAATCTTTTATCGTTCAATGAAAAATAAAATCTAAAACTTACTTGTTATTGATAAACTCGTATACATTCGATACATCTTCAGTGCTATCATTTTGCAAAACCTTCATCATATTTAACAAGCTGTATCTTGCATCTTTTGCATCATCATCCATAACATACTGCACCGCATTGTAGATAATTTTGTATTGTTTTGAACAAATAATAGCTCTGATTCTGACACTATCACCTAAAATCACTTTACTAGTGTCATTTGCTTTTAAATTATCACACATTACTTCGAGTGCATTGGTAATTTTGTAGTCTTTTCTGTTTGTCCATAAAACATCAGTAATGACGTCGAAATGTATTCCAACAACTTCGGCTGCCCGTCTTTTGAAGACCATTTTTATTGAACTTAGATCACTTTCAATAGCTTTCTTGTCTTCATCAGAAATATTACTAATAACTTCTGCCACATTGAAAATGTTAATCAACTCTGCTATTTTGTTAGTAATAGCGACAGTTCTTGTAAGATATATTGTTGATACTGTTTGTTTTTTCATCATTTCGTTAAACTCTACGTATGAAGGGTCAGTGTCTTTAATTTTGTAAGATAACATTTTGTCAACAAGTTCCTTTAATTTAGTTCTAAGTGTATCTAAGGAGAAGTCGATTTTGTTAGTTTGCTTTTGCTTTGCTATGTCTGTTAATAGATTGGTCATCTTAGTTGCGGCTACATACGCCTTGTCGTAGGAGCTTTCGAAGTGCGAAACATTAAGTGTGAATAGTAAGTATTGCTGTAAAGAAAATAATATTTTAAGGACACGAAAAAACCATGCAGAAGTTTAATTTACAATTTGCAAAAATTTTGTTACCTATCTATTATAACGTTAATGAAAAGTCTGTTGGCAACGAACTCATATTCTAGCTTTTGATTATTAAATTTTAAAAGCTTGGTCGATCACACCTCATTTTTAAATTTTTTGATCAATTTCTTATAAAAATTCTGCAAATAGTTACTACTACTTACCGGCTTTGCAATAACATCCAGGAACACATTGGCCCCTCTGGGCATAGAGAGCCAGTACAAAATGGAGGGACAAGCGAAGGGCTGGAGTCGCTGGATAAATGCTCTGGAGATAGGACTTCCTGGACCAGGGTTAAGAGAAGAGAGTAATGCTTCACAGTCCCAGAACTTGGTTTGGGTTGCTCGTCGAACCTGGTCAAAAAATTGGATGGGATTAAAAAAAAAAACAAAAAACTTAGAATAGTTGTTTAAATGACTTTTTAGACGTATTTTTATTGCACGGCTGAAGCTAAATTAATTTTAAAAAGTCTAGGTCATAAAATTATGTATTTAATTTTTTACACACCTGGTTCATAAAGCCAAAATCCCAGTACGAGTTGATGAGCACACTCATTAGTTCAGGCATTTTGTCATACATCATGTAGAGAACCGTGTTGCTAGTGAAACCGAGCTGCTGCAGTAGTGTTGCATTTGCCTCTGAAAATACATGAAATAGCACAGAAATTAATTAAATACAGGTAATGTGGGTATAGGTGGTGTGATTTCTTTGTGGGCGCTCATTTAGAACATTAATAATATAAATTTCCGACTTTTTAAGGGAGGATTTTGTAATTAATTTCGGCGAATCGCAATCAAAAGCTTCTTTTATTAATATTCATTTGGTATTAACACAGCTGAGATACCTTACTGTATATGTATATAGAAAGGACAACAAAAACAAAATCTACTAAAACCATCAACTAAATATGAAAAACTTACCATTAACTTCACTCAAATAAGTGACGACATCTTCCGAAAAGTTTCCAATGGCCATAGACAACAGTTTAAACATGTGTTTCCCCGTGGCTCTGCCCACGTCTCTGCACTGATTGTCTATGTACACTTGGTCTGAGCAGTTCAGGTAGTTCAGCCATAGAGTATAGAGGGGCAGGTTCTCTTGTACGGTCGAGGTATTTATGGAGTTTAGGACTGTGTCGATTTTGGTGAAACACTTTCTGGAATATTGAAGGAATTTTAGTGGATGAGTAAGAAGAGGTTATGGCCTATTATATTATGGATAACAGGGCTTTTAAATTGTTAAGTGTCAAACATCATCTTCGCGTAAAAATGCAATGAATTGCAACACTTTTTTATAAGCAGTCAATAATATTCTATTCGCCTAATATTTTATTGAAACACCTTTTATTTACTGAAAAGTTTTTCTATCAAACTATGGGATATACACAAGTTCTACTTAATCTGCATTTTGCATCTTATTACACAAGAAATAAAACACATTATACCTCAATATAACATCTCGATCAGTCGTATTCAAAGTGTCCACAGTATATTTCCAAGCAGACATCAAACTGAGGCGTCCATTGTTTTCTTCCGCGAAAGCATTTTGCATGATTTCCTTTATTGTATCCAAATTGTTAACAGTTCTGTCGAAAGCTGATGAAAACTGTAGGAACACGTGTGGAGCGAACTGTGTCGTGTTCCATTTTGCACTTTTCTGGAAGGTATTAAAGTCGATATTTATTTGGTTTAATACAACATGCAGACTTCGAAAATTTTTTTGTTAAAACTGACAGTAATGAAAAAATATGATACTAATTTATTATTCCCTAATCTTTTAGGGACATCACATCAATCAATTGGAAAACTCTTTCTATTAATTAAGATTTTAATTTGACAAATTAATTACAAATATCAATAAAAAGTGCAACCAACAAACTATTAAAATAAACTTACAAAGAGCGTAACATTCTTCTGATCCAGATATTCCCTCCATTCGTTCTGGAAAGTTCTGTCGAAGCACAATATCGTCTCCAGAGAGATAAGGGCCTGTTCAGACGACGTGGTGAAAGGTATCAATTTTGTTAGGCTCGATCCACATGGCCAGGGTGGATTGCCATTCATTAAATCTATTACTGGTTGGACCTGGAATGGAAGGAAATAAATTTTGTAACTAGTTTAATTTAGAAATGTTTATTTAAGTAAATATGAACGATCAATCAAATAAAAGAAATCCTGCTTGGATGAATTGATGAGAAGAACTCTATAGAAAAGCTAATAAATGATGCATTATTTTACATATACACAATTTTGAATAAATATATTGAAAACTGATAGTATGCTTACCTCGACACTATCCCGAACTATAATATCAACAGATTCTGTGACAAATTTCGGCAAATTCGATATAACTGTGTCTAAAATGACTGCTGTTTTCGGTGGTATGTCTGTTTGTTGCGGCTTATTTGACGTCACTCCTGAAAAATATTAAAGAATTAGAAGTGTTGCACCAGTAAGACATAAACAGGTCAAATAATTTTCTTAAAAACAATGTCTTCTACGACAAAAACTAAGGCATATTTAGCATCTGGAAGAAATTCGATTGATGAGGTTAGGGCATTGGTATTCTAACAGGATAAAAATTTCTCCTACTCGTATTGGCAATTTTTCAAGTCTGTAAAAAGAAATCATTATTAAAGAGCAGTTAAATTAAAGAGCAGTAAGTGTACTTACCATGAACAAAAGTGACGAAATCGTTCATAGCATGCATAGGTCCAGTTAAAATGGCAAGATAGTATTTGATCCTGAGCCAAATTTCCTGTGATAAGCCGAACGCTTCACTGTTGAGGAGATCCATCACTCGAAGACCTACGTTTATGCTGGAATATTTTTATGAATTTCATATAAAACTACCTAGTTTACAAGTAATGTTTAAAGGGGAAATGTTTTATGGATTATTTTCAACAGAAAAAAATAGCTTAAATAGCAACACTTATCTGCTAATAAATGCTACAAGACAGCTTAGCAAATAGCATTTAATGGGATCACACAGACTGACAAACAAAAAAAAAATTGTTTAAGTTATCGTTTCTACATGTTAAAAGAGGAAAAAAAAACATTAAATCATGTTCTAAATTCTATTATTATACTTTCCATGAATTTCAATACAATTGGTTTCAGACCCTATAAAAATTTTTACAAAAAAATTAAACAACGATTGTTAAAATTTACCTTAACATCAATACTCTCTTCAAACTTCTAAAACTGAACCAGAAGTCCTTAGCCTCCATGAACATCTCTTCAATTTGTATTTTCGTTTGTTTGTCCATCCCGTAGCTACGGAACTCGATAACATACGGATAATCAGTTTCTAATGTAATGTACAGTTGCTTCAAGTTCATGATTAGCTTTGTCCAATTCACTTCTTCTAAAACTGTATGGTTTGCGTTCTTTACTGTAGAAATCTGTTAATATATTACAGCAAGTTTAGGTTCTGTGGTCACTTTTTATTTTGTAGTGGTCAAGGTTTCATGGTTGAAGTAATTTATGGTGTCATCTTTGTTATATATAATGTTAGTTTACTTAGATTTAATTATACATCATTTGCATTAAAAAAATTAGGTATGTATTTAGGTTCGAGTCGAAAAGAAGAAGAAGAAAAGTGAGAGGATTGGAATTATCATAAGGTTGAATTTTAAAAATATTCAATCGACAAATTCTAAAGCAAGTACAAAGACGTAAAGAAAAGTTTTTAAGGAAGTACTGGGCCACAAATTAATGAATACTCACAGCTTTCGATAGCATAGAGTCAGATTTCAATCCATTATCAATTTCAGCAGAAACATCACATAATGTTTGCACCAGTTTTTCCCCATCTATATTTGGCGGGAAATTCAGGAATTTTGTGGCATTTTGGAAACCGTTACAAAATATGTCTTCACTTGCTGTTGATAAGGAGTTGTAGACCTGAAAATTTTATTTTATTTTTAATTATAAGTTTTATTTTAAGACATTGTTTAATAATATTCTGTCCTAAATAACGCAATGGGATATACCATGAAACTATTTGAATTGCAAATATTGTTAATTTAAATTACATAAAACGTTAATTACTAATTGACATTATACTTAGACTTTATATTATGTAGACAAATTTGACGAAGACATTTACTATGACTTTACTAATTTAAAAAAGAAACAAGATATCTTTATTTTTAATAATTGTATCCAAATTCAATATTTTTCATACTTTGCGTTCACACATACCTTATTTTCATCCAATGCTGTAAGTGCAAGCATTTTCAGTAGATCTGGGTATATCTTCTTAGCTCTTTCAGCTAAATCTTTAGAAGCTAGATCTAATTGTTTATTGAGTGCTTCCACCATTGTTGTGGCGTCTTTTAGGAAGGGACTGATCTTGAATTCTAGTAAGGGATTCTGCTTAACTACTTCTTTAGCTAGAGAACCGTGGACTGCTAATCTGGAATTGGTTTAAGCTAAGTTAATTTTGATAAAATTATACAAATTTTAATTTAATTACAAAATAATTCGCTGAAGAACTTTGCTTTTATTAGAAGAAATTAGTAAATTATTAATTTTGTTTCGATACTTGAATATCTAACTTGATATAATGGGAAATGTTAGTTTCACTGACTTGGATAAACTATAAGGTGTAAAGTTTGTCTTATAGACTATTGCCTTAGAAATGGTCTTCTTTATAATAAGCAACTACTCACAAAATAAGTTTTCCAAGACCTTCCTTCTCTTTTACTACTTTTAAGAATTTAGCATCTTCACGTGGGTTGAATATAGCGTCCCAGTTGAGTTCAGGTTTTACAACTTTATCCATATTAGCGATTAGTTGTGTGAAGTTCTTTAGTATTTCGAAATCTTTCTCAACAGAATATAATTGGTCGGATATATCTGTGCCAAGTGCTTCCATCACAAATAGGGATGCCAATGCGTTTATCTGGAAGAATATTTCTATAAATTATGTTATCAATTTATATTATACGATGAGGAGGAAAACTTTATTCCATTGCGGTTGAATAAGATGAAAAAAAAAATGTCGTTCTATAGTAAGTTTTTATAAATCAGCTAAGATGTCCTACACGATGAACCCTTTGCAGAAGTACATTTTGTTTTTTTTTATTTTAGGTATAGGCGTATCATCACTGAGTTATGAGTAAGCAGTTGTAAGTTGTAGAAAAGGAAAAATTGTATGCGTTTGTACTTTGTAGTTTAACATGATTTCTAAATATTGCATAATGAGTAAATCAAATTACTTTTAAATATTTTATCTACTTACATTATCCTTAGCTTCATAAGTACCAAACGAAGTTATCATATCTTTAACATATTCTTTCCAAGCGTCAGTGCAAAGGCGACTTTTCAATTGCATAGCCTCTTGTTTGGAGACGAGGAAGAATTGACTGATACGGTTCAGGTCACAGAACGTTTGGCCGGGCTTGTCTAGATTTGTTGTGATAATCTGGAATGAAATGATTTAGTATTTAGAGCGACATATTTGATTAAGAATATAAGAACGAGAGAAATATTTCCATTTCGCTGAGCAATTATTTTTCAATTTAGGATATCTGTTTCTTAAGTTATATGTTATGAAATTTTATATTTTATTCATATATTCGTTTAAAAACATAACTATTTATTTCTTAAAAAAGTGTAATACTCTACAGTAGCATTTGAATCACTACCCAAACAAATAATCCTTAATATTTGTAACATATCTCTCACTATTTTTATTAAAAACCACAAAATACACACTTGCGCTCTCTCAGGATCAGCAAGCCCCTCTAACCCCTTAGCTATAACACCCAGCGGCAACCCCACAAGCACTCTAACCCCCTTGGGGTTCCGCAAGGACACGTCATGGATCGTCTGTTCTATATTAGTGTTGATGTTGACCATCCTATCCGCTACTTGAATTAACTTCGATAGAAGGGTGGAATAGAATAGGACGTCATGTTTTTGCGGTTTCGTGAGGAATTTTAGCATCAAGTTTGTTATTCGGGTTAATCTGAAAAGCAAAGGAAAATTAATATTATTTGTAACTGCTGTTGTTATAATGGAATGCTTTTGGTTATTTAAATTTTGTAGATTTTTTAATACTTACATATTGTATACATCTATAGTTGATTCATTGGCTGTTACATTTATTAAAACATTTGACATTCTGTCAATTTGTGCATGACTGCTCTTATTTGCAGATTCATCTTGTTTATTAAGTATTTTGTTTAAATATTTGACTCCAAGAACGAATGCTTCCGAAACATCTTTGATTGATTTGAAAGACTGAGTATCACCAAACGTTGGTTGAAAGAGATCCATGAATTTATTCACCCTGAAACAAATAGCAGAATAAAATGTGAATTATTATAAATTAAATATGATAAAAATAACAAACAACATATTGTAAAATAATGTCTTCGCCTTGAAAATGAATTAATCTAGAAATATTTCAAGGTATTTTTTTATATACATATTTGTATTTAAACTTACATAGACAAAGGCATATAACTAAAGTCTCCTTCATCTCCAAAGAAGATCCCACTAAGTTCTGGAGGTAGAAAGCTTCTGATGGAGAGCATCCTGAGTCCCGCTGTGGCCATCTCACCCAGTTCGGTCAAGCGTGAATCGCCTGATAACTTGCGGTACATGTTGCCAGCCTGGAATATTATTTATTTTTTATTTGTAAAATTACTCATAATTCAGAAACTTAATATTATATGTATTATGTTTATTACTCCTTCGTGACTCACCATTGTAATATATTTTCCTATATTGATTTCAGGTAGCAAGTCAGTGATCGTTTTCTGTAAATCACTTTTAGACAGAGAACATAAAACTTTGACAAATTCTTCTAGATGTTCTTGATTCTGTACTTTTATTAAATTTTTCATTGAATTTATATCGCATCTGTCCAAGTCACCACTCATAATCTGAAAATAAAATAGACTCTTTTCAATAGGAATTACATATTATTAACACAATTAACTTATTTCATGATGCAGCTGAAAATAATTGTTAATAATGACATAAGCTGTTAATTCAGGCTTTTCTAAATTTATAAGAAAGTTTGAAAAGTGGTTAATAGATTAAAAAAAATTTAAAGGCATATAAGGCTTAAATACTTACGGAACCCAGACCAAGTTTAGCTGATAGCACACTATTTATTACATTATTTGACAAGTCCATGTTATTAGAGAGATAGCGTTTTACGCGGTTCGGACTTCTGAATAAATCCTTTACGTAGATACCGTTTTCTGAAAAGAGAATATATTAAATTAATCTATACTAATATTATAAAGCTGAAGAGTTTGTTTGTTTGATTGTTTGAACGCGGTAATCTCGGGAACTACTGGTCCGATTTGAAAAATTCTTTCGGTGTTAGAGTTTTTAATCGCTTCTTTCGGGTATATATACCTAATATGTACAATCAACGCCAATAAGTAAAATCTAAATAGTTATACAGAATTTAAGTAAAAATATCAATTCGATTAATGTTTAGTTCAATTCATAGCAAAAGATTAGCATACCAACCTAGATAAAAAAAAACACAACAATAAGACTACCATTGCTCAGGAAACTGACCCGCCATCTTCAACTGTGAAATAAATTTACAAAAAAAAAGTATAATTATATAACTCACTAGTAATATCAAGAAATGCTGGTTCATCAGCCACATCAGCCAGCGTGGATATTAACTTGAGTGCGTCTGGAATCGAACCTGCGACTTCTACTACACTCGCGTTGGATATCAGTGGCGCTAGCTGCCTTTGGAGCTGGGTTAACCTAGAAATACGTATTTTTTGAGTACCTATTTACAGTACAAAATTTGAAAATTAAGGACTAAATAAAACTATATAATTATGATTCAGGTGTACAGTATGGTATACAGGTGTATTACACTTTGTGCATTGCAAAAAAATTGTCTTCATTTACAAAATATCTACATACCTAATTGAATGATTAATTATTTACTTTGTACTTGACGCATTTATGTGGCGAGATGAAATAAGTTTTAGCAAGCTTAACCAGCTATCAATTTTGAAACATTAAACCAACTTTATAAAAAAACACAAAAACACTAACTTGGACTTCTCATAAGTCGGTATCTCCTGAAACTCATCAATGGGAGAGCATTCATTGTTCACGTTGCATATAAACGACTGTAGAAATGATAGGACTCCTGCACTCGGTAGACTACGAGCTGCGAATTGACCTGCAAAACGAAATAAATATATAAGAATATAGTAAACGAGATAATGCCGTCCTCGGTAAAAACTAATAAAAATAAATATACATAATATTATAATTGTATAATAGAGCGATATTGCAGAAATCAAATTTAAATTCTGTTTCAGTTGATTACGTTTATTTCATGCCTTAGTTTATATAATATATTTCGAATAGAAATTAAATAGGTATCAATATTTTGAACAGCCAAGTTTTCTTCGTTTCGCATCTTCATTCATCTTTGAACATTCTTTTGACAGCTATTTAGGTACTTAAATATTTAATTTCATTATAGTTTAAAAAATATTTTTACATTTACTCTTAAATCTTAGTTAGGTAAATGATGCACTTACATGTAGGGAAGTCTTGATTATCAATATTGTACCGGACTATACATATACTGGAGACGACGCACAGCGCCCAGATTACTCCAGCTATAGTTATCTGAAACATAAATACTTAATTAAAATGTAATATTATGTATTTTCTTTAATGAAAATAATACACCAAAAAATACCGGTACTTATTAAATACTATAAATAGTAAAACTGTAGAATACGAAATTTTTTTTATAAAAAAACTTAATAGTTAATAGCATTTTTTTGCTGAGGTTGATTAGCATAATATATTTGCTATCGAGTTTTCCTTAAATAAAAAAAAAAAACTTAATTTAAAATACGACCTACTATGTAATAAATCGCTTACAGAATCGTACTTTATTGGCAGATCCATTGACCTTAAGATCAAATAAAATTATCGATTCCAGTATCCTTACTATATTATTTTCTACTTGTAATTTATAAACCACCTTATAAAGTATTGTAATGTTTTTTGCATTAGCATAATATTGACTAGGTACATACATTTTAAATGCATGCAAATTGCAATACTGCTATTTATTGTCCTACAAAAGTTCAAGTAGATATAACTAAGTAAAAATAAATGCTAACACTGGGTTATTAACCACCATCTAACCGAAATCTATCTCTATATTTTCTATCCTCTCTTTGAAATTGTTTCGGCATAAAGTATGTTAGCCTTCTATCTCCATCAGACAAAAATCATACCGCAAAATCGCTCCGTTGCACACTTTCGCATTTATAATATTAGCAAGGATTAGCAAGGATTAAATTCAAAATTATTTTTAATATTTTATTATATATAACATTATGTTAACAGCCCTTCGCCCTTTTGCTTACCACAATGTTACAATGTAAGTACATATAGATGTATGTTTTTTATTTATCATTAAATCGTTCATTATGTGTTTTTATGCAATCCAAACATGTTTATTATTTATTTATTATTATTTATTTTATAAACCCTTTGAGTAAGATATTACTCTGTATGTTATACAGACTCTGTATAACATAATTAATTTATCAGAACATTATTATGATATCTTCATTCTTGGTGATTCATTGGGATTAATTTATAATCAACTATAGTAATTTTCCTAACAATATCGTTTAAGCATAAATTTTTAAACTTTGAGGACAAAAAATCGACTCAAGTTCATCTTTTTTTGGTTCGCGTTTTAATACAATACAAGGCGAATAAAAAAAAAGCCAAAAAATAAGTAGAGTTTAATAACTCGGCTTTTTTAGTTTTGATAAATGATGTACAATAAAGTGGGGAAAATGTGAATAAGAAGAATATACCTATAAGAAGGCAGGTAGGTAATCAACTATACATACCTATCAAATAATTTTATATGAATTATACAAATATTATATATGTATATCAAAGTTAATCAAACTCATAAAAATGAACCTTCCCTGGTAACAATATAAATTTTTAAGTAAGTACTATAAACTGCTACAAATTCCCAACAAAAAATCATTCCTTACCGGTTTCCTCTTCCGCACTAGATAGTCCTTCCATAGCAGCAGCCGCAGCTGATCGGCCGCCATCTTGTTTCACCCCCGCACCATTACTGGAAACAAAATAATAATATTACGTTTAAAGACATTTTTTTGATATTTAATTTAATTGAGGTACAATGCTAATACATGAAGATCTTACTATTTTCTTGTTTTTTTATACATAGACACGTAAATTTAAATAAAACATAAAATATTATACTTAACATAACATAATATATTTTACTTAAGTAAAATGAATAAAAATTTGCATTTAATCACTAATAGCTGTTTTTACTAAAATAACATTTATCTAAGTACATTTGCAATTTTTTTTGCATTGATACAACGTCCTAACTAAAATAAGGTTAATTTTTTAATTGATTGTAGGTATAACAAAAAATAACGAAGCATTTTTATCAAAATATAGTGGAAACAATGCATTAGTTCCTGTTTCCTTCACACAATTAACTAATTTATATAAACATTTAAAATAATAACAATTCTATGTTAATTATTTTCCCGCGCTTACTACCGCCATAGATAAAATAACAGATGTATGTTTTTTTTTATAATGCGGCCAGCTGTATTAAAGTGCGATGGTAGTACCGAGACTATATCATCGAGCTACTGACTCAAGGAATATAAACCATAGCATGGCCCGTAATCCCATGCATTTCATATCAATTCAATATCGCTATTATGTTGTATACCATAGAGTACATTATAATAGGAAGGTATAGCCACATAACAACTACTCTGTTATGATTCTCTCACACGGCTCTCTATGAAAAATAAAAAAAAATCGTAAATGCTATGAATTTACATGACGTAATTGTAGATATAACAAATAAATTACTATGATCTACGTAATATCATTTTAAAGCTTCCTAATTAGGTAAGCTTTTTATGGCGATGTAATATTTTATATAGATGTATACTAAGGATGTATATTTTTGATTAGCGTGTCGCACAAAAGGTGCTAATTGTATAAATTTTATTCTTTATTTTGTACAGGTACAGAATAAATCATACAAAGAGGTTTAAACACAGGATTTAAATAACTTTATGGTTTAAGGTTATAAATATATAAGTATGTAAGTTTATAACTTGTTAATAAATAATGATATCATAGCATTGTGTTTCTTTTTTCGCAAATTTATAGCCTATAAAAGGTACATGAATAAAATTGACTAAGTATGATAATTAAGCATGATAAAGTCAGATTGTTAGCCTAGAAAAAGATGCCAGCAGAATAATTATTATAAGTATTGTTCATCTAATAACAGAATAATAATACTATAATATTACGTATGCATATTGCAAATATTCAAACAACATAAATTGGTTATTGTAAAATTTATATTAGGTCAATTTAATCATTTTTAATTTTTATAGCAGTCCATTCACCCTATATATCGGAAGTACCTACAGTAGATAAATGTAATAAATTCTTTAAACAATTAAAGCAACGACGTATATTTCACAAATGGCTATTATTTTGTGTATAATATTTGTTTAATTTATGTTTATTTGCCCAGCTGATCCATGCGAAGGCTACTGTATAAATTATTATTAATAGGTACTATAATATCTACTTACAATTAATTAGTAGGTACCTACGTAATGTACGTAATGTTTTTGTCTTTCGCATTTCCTTAGTAATAAGCAAGTCATTAAAATTTGAAAATGCTACCCATAGAATTAGAATTAGTGAGAGAAATTAGGCTCTTTAAAAAGACTAAGGTAGTTTTGTCAAGATTCGAGTCAAAATTCGTACAGGAATTTTTATTATTATATAATAGACTAAATATTCATATGCAATTTGCTTAAAATCTTTAGCTAACTGCATCTTCAACACATCGATAGATACTTGAAGTAATGATAATTCTGAACTAATAACAGACAAATGGCTTGCCTCGACACGAATAAGGTATTGTATAATCTGTCCCCAGTACCACAGATAATATAATACTATACTAGTACTGACTAGTACCAGTACAGTACTATTATATAATATTCTGTGCCAGTACTAACTGTTCAGTGGATGACAGGCCATGGTCACGCGAGGTTCGACCCCCGGACGTGACAGGCGAGATGAGCCCGTCATTATACGAACTTTTATCAAGCATTACCTACGATGCGTTTTGGAAATTATTAATTATGGTAATTCTTGGCTACGGACCGGTGAGTTTGCGCTAATGGGTAGGTACTTATGGGAGATTGATAGGCATGTTTATCAAGTGTCTAGTTTTAAACATAGGTAATTATATTTTAATGTAAAATTATTTTTCGTTGTTCAAAGAGTGTTAATGAAATTAATATTCTATTGAAATCCGATATTCAATTTTATATTAGAAACAATCGAATTTTAGAAGTAAAAATTGCAATTGAACGATTCTGTGCCCTAAAAAAACATAATATGCGTTAGATACAAGGGGATGCATGTGGGAGAAAAGATGTCTATGAAAATGTGTCAATAAAAAAAATGGCGAAGCTGGAGCTAATTATTATCTAGCACTAGCTTTAATTTTAGAGAAACCATTTAAAGTTGTACAACATTTAAGCTTTCACTTATGCATTTAATGCAACTTATTACCTAACTGTAGGACTCATAAATAAGAAATATCTTCTATGCGTAGACCGTACATACAAGGTAGGTACAACTGCCAAGTTCGCTATTAGCGCCCTTTTTTAAATATTTAACTATTCCACGGACATTTCCGTTACGGTACGATTAATGCTTTCCTTGCCCTAAAATTTGGTATAAAATGTATACCTACGTATATTTATTCGCCATAGTTAATTTCAAGTTAATTTCATTTGGCGCGCTTTTAACAACACTGTGCCTTCTTATCTGTCACGTGAACTAACTGTCATACCTACTGACATAATTCTAAAACGTGAGAAGTTTGGAAGTTAATCCTTTTTTTATTATTTATGAATGCAAATAATGCACCAAGTATGCCCTATATGTAATAATTAATGATATACCTAGATTGATGATTTGGTATAAATAGCAAGTATGGCTTGTATTTCAATAGCTAGGAAGCCGGAGTTTTAAAAATTACAATTTTGTATTTACCATCGTAAGAATGCACTTTTTTTAATCAAAGTTGACACCTTTGATATTTGATAAACTCATTAATCAGCTCTAATATTTACTAATTAATACTTGTTTTATTATTTTCTAAAAATTTTATTTGAATATGTTTTGCATAAATCATACCTACCATTGCAATAGACAATATAGTATATCCCGGGATCAAAAATAAATAGGGTTTACTAATTGTTCGATTTAAAAATAATATTATCGCAGTTGCACATATTTTTTAAGAATGAGCATGTAGAAAATCTGGCAAATAATTATCGATATGTTATTATCTGTGGTTATTATAAAACAAAATACAAAATTGAAACGCTATATTTTATTGTAGGAAGTAATTTGCGGAATTTTGATCCAACGAAACATTATTATAATAATAAGGTGATGATATACGTACTTTTGTATATTTCCTAATTAAGTCGACATTGACGCTTCCTATTATGTTATTTGCGCGCAAATTTTTTTTTGGGTAAGTAGGTAAGTACCTCACTTTATTTTGATATGATTATAAAGTTTATCGGATAAAAAGGAAACTAAATTCAGGAAATATAATTGTTATGTTAAGGACAACAATTATTTATAAATCAGGTATAAATAACGTTACATATTTAGGCGTAATAATTGAAGAATGATTGCATTTTTTAATTATTTAAGTTGCATTTTTTTGTTATTTCTGTACTACTAAAAAGTGTGAACTACCTACCTTTTAAAACAATTAATGTCAATTACTCACGAGTAAAGCACTTAGCGAAAGACAACGGTTTCCTTAATGAGTTAAAAACAGGTTAGTTACCATTAAATTAAACATAATACATATTAAAGATGTTCTACTTTTGTCACCGTAAAATGTAAAATATTTAAAGATAATAAGTAATCGATCTGGCGAGTTTGTGAATGCTACTAACTAAATACCTACCTATTATCAATGACTCTATTATACTAGTAGACGCGGCATACGCCAACATCATTGCACTAAAAAACAGCGTAATTAATACATACCTACTTACTAACGCATTATCACCAATACAGTTGTTCTCTCTTTCACTCTCACGCACGAGACATAATACATGTCTCACTCATGTACTTCGTAATAACAACTGCCGATTAAAATATAAAAAGAACGTCCAGCCACGACGCTGAATGGTGCGTGACTAAGTGAAACTCGGGCACTTAGCTGAGTTTTTTCTTGCCAAAATAGAGAGCGGGTAACGTATCTAGCTTTTTTATATATCATAGCCTATTATTTCGTTGTAATATAGAAAACTGCAAATATCCAGTTAAAAAGTCTTGCCGTCGAACTACCACACACAAACTCAAAGGATAAAACAATGACAAAAATTAACGATTATTACATCATAATAAATCATAAAACTATTTAAAAACACGAGATTTCTATGTAATCTCATTCTAATGTATCCTGCACCTTCGCGATGTAATACAGGTACTTATATTTTCGACGAATCTGCATTTGTATTTCCAAAATTACAATGTACAATAATTGTATTATGTATAATCGCAATACTACACAGTTAAATATAATGACCGTGGGAATACAGAGTATAATATGCTAAAATGTCTGCATTGGTACAAGAATATGACATAGGTATGTACAGCTTATTAAAATATAGATATGTTTTAATAAATGGAGAAGAGTCCTACCGCGTTACGGGTTACGCATGTGCGCATGACGGTATGTGTTTGAACGTGATTTTTCTATAAAACGTTGAAATTACGCGGAAACGTGATAAATTATGGATGAATGTACTTATACAATATACCTATTGTTAAGTTTAGTTCTTATGAGCACTACCTACTGCTCTTAGCGATGTTCAGTTTGGTTCTATAAAAATTATTTTATTAAAAATATGCATACTTACCTATGCAAAATATGTTAGTATTAATTATTTATCGAAGAAGAGTAAGAGAGTAAGTAAATAGAAGAAAAGTGTCAATGAAGCACAGAGTCCGAATCACAGATTGTCATTTTTAAATTACAATTTTTTAGTAGGATAAAATTTGAAATCGTGTTAATCTGAAATAGACCACATAGTGACTCAGGTACATAATATAAAGGGAATAGATAGGTAGTAGGTACCTACTGAGCAACGAACCGTGGGACAGATGACCTGATTAAAGTGACAGAAAGCCGCTGGATGCAGACTACCTATACTTAGTAGTACCTACCCATAACTGTAAATCTTAGAAAGATAATCAAGCAGGGGACATCCCAAGGCTTAAAGCCACCGTTATATGCTATTTACTCTGTCGTCCTTACCTCAATAATAAATAAGTTAATGTGTTTATATGTCAAACATTTGCGTAATTCCGTGAAGCGACATTGTTCCCACATACAATGCTCGCTCGGCTTCACCCGGCATTGTGTAGTGACAAGCAAAGGTTATGCTTTGATAAACAAACCGTTCACGCGTTAGCTGGCTTACCTATATGGTTTTACGTAATCTGATGTTTCTAATTCTGATGAATAAATGGTACCAGAAGAGAAAGTAATTTTGTACCATGGAATCTATACTTATCTATACTAATATTATGAAGCTGACGAGTTTGTTTGTTTGTTTGAACGCGCTAATCTCAGGAATTCCTGGTCCGATTTAAAAAAAAATCTTTCGGTGTTAGTTAGCCCATTTATCGAGGAAGGCTATAGGAAATATTATATCATCACGAGTAAGTAATATTTTGACACGGTCGCAAACTTAAACATTCTATCTAATGTTTACATAAATATGGATTAGCAGACGGTCAAAAATTTGGCATCGTTTATAGAACAGGTTCTTCTTCATTTGTTAATTAATGAATATTTAAATGTATATCAATATACAAGACAGAAAGGGTCAATGATATTTATTCTATTTTCATAAAATCAATTTC
>CAJQZM010040551.1:0-30338 GCA_907164665.1 Colias nastes | reverse complement strand
TACCCAACACCGTCAACATATAATTTCAGAAAAATGACATGCCCGGCGAAAAAATCGGACTTTCCACGTTCCGAAACGCCAAACGGGAGGCCGAAGCCTCCCGTTCATTCAAAGCACTGACTGGATGACTTTTTTCAGGTTTTCCCTTCGACGTTCTCATAAACACGAAACCATTCCACGAAACGTTTCACGCCTTCTTCCAGCGTAACCACAGGCCGCCAGCCAGTCAGGGCTGTCATCTCTTCATGTGATGACCAGGTGGCCTCGACATCCGAGAGCGGTCTGCGCTTTGCTTCGATCACTGCCTTGCGGCCGAGTTCCTGTTCGAGCAAGGCGACGAGGTGACTGACCGCTGTCGGGGAATCACTTCCCAGATTCAGGACACGGGATACGCCTTTCTCAGGCTCATTATCCAAAGCCGCCAGAACACCGGAAACGATATCATCGATATAGGTGAAATCGCGTGCCAGTCCTTCACCCTCATACAGGGTAAGCGCCTTCCCCTGCGTGATGGCATGAGCGAACTTGTAATAGGCCATATCCGGCCGACCCCATGGGCCGTAAGCCGTAAAAAAGCGCAGACCGGTCTGACGCAATCCGTAAAGATGGGCATAGGCATGAGCCGTCAGCTCACCCGCCCGCTTGGTCACGGCATAAAAGGAACCGGGACGATCGACAGCATCGCTCTCGCGGAAGGGCATGGCCTCGTTCAATCCGTAAACGGATGAGGACGATGCATAAACGATATGCTGCAGATGCGAGAGATGACGCGCCGCCTCAAGCAGCACCACATGACCCATCATATTGGCTGTTACGTAAGCACAGGGATCGGACAGCGAATAACGCACACCTGCCTGTGCAGCGAGATGCACGATATGCGTGACATCGGGATGCTCGCCCAGAATGGCCTCGACATCCTCACGACGGCTCAGGTCGCCCTGACGGAAAACGAAGCCAGGCTTCGCGGCAAGCTGGGCCAGCCGATCCTGCTTGAGCTGAACACTATAATAGTCATTCAGGGAGTCGAAGCCGATCACCTCATGACCCTGGCTCAATAACTGTGCGGCAACATGATAGCCGACAAAGCCTGCGGCCCCGGTCAGGAAAATCTTCATCGCGATCAGTGAGCCGTGCTCAGGGCTTTGGACGATACGAGATCACCCACGACGATATTGTTCTTCTCCATGGTCCCGGCAGCGACTTCCAGTACGGCGGCGGAATCGCCCTGTCCGGTCAAACGGCGCTCGCTATAAGGCACCGTCTTTTCTGCAATGGCCTGAATATGTCCGTCCGCCCCGATGAACACGATATCGAGCGATGCCGGGGTGTTACGCATCCACATGGCTGCGGCTTCAGGCGGATTGAACAGAAAGAGCATTCCCGTCCCGTCAGGGATTGTCTGGTGCGTCGATTCACCAGTTTCCTTTTCCTTTTCGGTCCGGGCGATCTCGACTGTGAAGTCATGGCGCATGCCATGACGGTCAGTAATCGTAAGGGGCGCTTTTTCGAGCGCCTTCCCGGCTTCGCCCTGCGCGGCGGCCGTCGAAGATCCCGCTGCAGCAAACGCCGGAACGGCCGGGGCCATAAGGGTCAGACCCGTCAGAAGCAGACTGCTTCGCCAAATCCTGTTCATGTCTGCTCTCCCGGCTTTCAGGTCAGATAAGGATTATTCTGCCGTTCCTCGCCGATCATTGTCGGCAGGCCATGCCCCGGCAGAACAACGAAATCGTCAGGCAGGGAAAGCAGCGTGCGCTTGATCCCCGCAATCAGACTGTCATGGTCGCCATAGGCGAAATCGGATCGGCCAACAACACCGCGAAACAGCGTATCGCCCACAATAGCCAGTTTATTGGCCCGACTTATATAGACGACATGACCGGGTGTATGACCGGGACAATGCGCCACCTCGAAGCTGATTTCCGGCAGGTCGATCACCTCACCATCGACAACGAAGCGATCGGGATGGGCATTATGCAGATCGAACAGGCCGAATGCCTGAGCCTGATCCTCGACCGTCTCAAGCAGGAAGGCGTCACGTTTGTCGGGACCTATCATCGCAACAGGTGTGACTTGCCGCCTGGCAAGCCCCTCCCGCAGGGCATCGGCACCACCGACATGATCGAAATGACCATGAGTCAGCAAAATAGCATCGACAGTCATGCCTTCGAGAAGACGCAGAAGCTCGGGCGCATCGCCACCCGGATCGACCACGACGGCCCTGCCCGTCTCCGGGTTTTCGAGCACGGTGCAGTTCTGACGTAACGGAGTGACCTTGACAGTGCGGGCACGCAAATCCGGCTTCTCCTTATTCGATACAAATAACAGCACAGGAAAGAACAGCCCCTCCCGGCGGATATCCCGATGCTGTGCAGAAAGCGCGCAACATCCAGTCAGGCCGCGATACCGCGCAGACGCCCCCCGTTCAAGCGATGATGCGACAACGCAGGATTGACCGGACGATTTGCCCGGACCAGAGTTCGGGCCATCCGCTGCAACCCGACCTGCACGGAATTACAAGGTTTTCAGGAGACGACCATGAGCCGAATTATCCGCACAGAACCCAATCCCGTCATGTCGAAGGCCGTCGAATATCACGGCTTCGTTTTCACGCAGGGTGTTGTCGCTCGCAATCTCGACGCCGATTTCGATGCGCAGACCGCCGATGTCCTGGAACAGCTCGATATTCTGCTCGAGCAGCATGGCACTGATAATACGCGTATTCTTCAGGCACAGATCTGGCTGAAGGACATCAATGACCGCGATGCGCTGAACAAGCAGTGGACCGCCTGGCTGCCGAAAGAATCGGCACCGGCGCGCGCCTGTGTTCAGGCAGTTCTGGCCGACCCGCGCATGCTCGTTGAGATCATGCTGATCACAACAAAGTAAGTCCCTCTTGAATTTTCTCCGGGCGAACACAAATTTTCCCGGAGAAAGTTCATAAATTCGCCATGAGTCCGCTTTACACGGGTTGCCAATCCAAGGTGAACATAGTTACCTAGATGCAACACACAACAGGCGGATATCGAATCAATGAACGTGGGACAGAAAAGTTGCCTCAAACTTCTCCGCAGGCCGTTTTTTTCGTCTCTGACCGTTCTGTCCGTTCTGGTTGGGTCGGCAGTTCTGGCCCCAAAGGCTGAAGCCCGCCAGAAGGCTGCACACAAGTCTGTCATGCACAGCGCACATGTCAGCCACCATGTTGCGAACCACCGCAGCGCCATTCATCAGACGCGCTTCACTGCACGCCATCATCGCTCCGGCGGTCATGTGATCCAGTGTGTTGCCTATGCCAAGGCAGCTTCCGACGTTGTGCTGAGCGGCAATGCGCGCGACTGGTGGGAGAACTCCCGCGGCGTTTACGCCCGCGGCTCCGCTCCCGAGCCTGGCTCCGTTCTGAATTTCCGTGCAATCCGTCGCATGCCCTACGGACATGTCGCCGTCGTGCGCGCGATCGAAGACAACCGTACGATCGTGATCGACCAGTCTCACTGGGCGCAGAACGGCGTGGCAAAGAACGTACGCGTCATCGATGTTTCCCCCAATAACGACTGGTCTGCCGTGCGCGTTGCGCTCAACAGCAATTCCGGCACCTATGGCAGCATCTATCCGACCTACGGATTTATCTACGGCCGCCCGGATGACGGCGTGATGATGGCAAACAATACGCCTGCGCCAGCGCATCGTTCCACAAAGTCTCGCACGGTCGAAACGGCGAGCTTTGCCGCCCTGCAGCACCCGATGAACTCGACCGAAGTTGCTGAAGCACCGGAAGATGCTTTCAGCCTCGAAGGACCCAGCCGTAACCTTCGTTAAGGCGCATCATCCGCCACATTGTTGAGTGTTGTTGAAGGCGATCCGCAAACGGGTCGCCTTTTTTCTTGCCAGGCACACTGGGCCGATCAGGCATCGTGCCGGGTAGAGGCCCAGCCTCGGGTGATTACAGCCTCGGGTGATTTATGTCAGGGGCGCGCGGCGCGATGGTAAGGGTGGCCTGCGCTGATCGCGCGTGCGCGATAGATCTGCTCTGCCAGAAGCAGACGAACGATCATATGCGGCCAGGTCATACGACCGAATGAAATCAGCGCATCGGCACGGTCGATGACGCTGGCCTCCAACCCTTCAGCGCCCCCGATGACGAAAGAGACCTGCTTGCCCGTGGCGAGCCAGGTTTCGAGCATCGTGGAGAATTGCTGCGAATCGGGAGACGTCCCACCTTCATCGAGCGCGATCATGATCGTGCCCTCAGGACAGGCGGACAGAATGGCCGACGCATCCTTGCGTCGTATTTCCTGGGCGCTACCACGGGATTCGGCAATCTCGACCAGATCGATCTTCGGGCGGGTGCGTTCGACATAACGGTCGAACAGCTCCCGCTCGGGCCCTCTCTTGAGTCGACCGACAGCGATGATCCTGATCATGGGTGATCAGAGATCCGTCGTATCCGCTTCATCACTCGCCGTATCGTCGAGATCCTTGCCCCACATGCGTTCGAGCGCATACAGCGCACGGCTTTCCGGCTTGAACAGGTGAACCACGATGTCGCCGGTATCCAGCAGCACCCAGTCGGTCCCGTTGGCGCCTTCGATCGTAATAC
The DNA here is from genome assembly GCA_907164665.1 of Colias nastes. Classification (NCBI taxonomy): domain Eukaryota; kingdom Metazoa; phylum Arthropoda; class Insecta; order Lepidoptera; family Pieridae; genus Colias; species Colias nastes. Next base: position 25,744 of record CAJQZM010040551.1, on the reverse strand, counting down.
GCTTGATGCCGATTTCGTTCAGCTTGTCTTCGATATGCGAAGCCATGGCAGCAATCTGCCTGTCGGCAATACCGGTCGCGACCACCATATGATCGGCAAAGCTGGCACGTCCACGCAGATCGAGCGTGACGATATCTTCCGCCTTGTCTTCATCGAGACTTGTCGTGATGAGCGCCAGCGCCTTTTCAACCAGTTCGGGCTCGGCACCGGTACGGGGTGCTGCGCTACGTGTCTTGCGCGGGCCTGCTGCGGCCGCTTTCTTGCGGGGCGTGCCGGCGGTTTTCAGGGTTGCGGCGCCCTCGCCCGTGGCGGGGTTGGGCTTGGTCTCACCAGCTGACGCGCGGCTGCGACGGGCTGGGGTGGTCGTCTCGTCGGACGGTTTTCTGGCGATGGCTCGACACTCCGGTCAAAACATTAGAGAGAGAGCGAGGCGGGATATTTGCCGGAATCCCTCAACGCTGTCGCTGATATACCGTTTTGCGGCGCCGGAAGAAAAGCCCAGACACCACCTTTCGAGCGAGACATGACCGGTCCCTGTCGCGATGGAACGCGCATATGGCTGAGCGCATGGGTAGCCTGACCCGATAAAGCGGTTCGATTACTGCCCGGTCGGGGTACCACAGCCATGGGCACATGCAGAGCGAGATCGCGCCAGCGCCGCCATTTTGTAAGCGAGGCAAGGCTGTCTGCCCCCATCAACCACACGAAACGCGCCTGGGGAAAACGCAGACGGAGCAGTTCGATCGTCTCGACCGTATAGCGTTTGTTCAGCCGCGCCTCGATATCCGTAGCGATAATACGTCGCCCATCGGCCAGAGCTCTGGCCGAATCGAGTCGGCTCTCGAACGGGGCCATGCCCTTACGGGGTTTGAGCGGATTCCCCGGCGATACCATGAGCCAGACCTGGTCGAGCCTCAGATGCGTCAGGGCATAGCGCGCCAGTTGCAGGTGACCTGCATGGGCAGGATTGAAAGACCCCCCAAGCAGGCCGATGGAAATTGCACGGTTGTCGCCGTATTTCGGTATCTGCGGCACGTCAGGGGCGTGTTTGACCGGTGCCGCGCACTTCATACCGGAAGGTTGTGAGCTGCTCGAGGCCGACAGGGCCACGAGCATGAATCTTGCCCGTGGCAATACCGATCTCGGCCCCGAACCCGAACTCTCCGCCATCGCAGAACTGGGTCGAGGCGTTCCACATCACCACAGCACTATCCGTACCGTTGAGGAATGTTTCGGCGATCTCCGCATTTCCGGTGATGATCGCCTCGGTATGACCGCTACCGTAGCGTGCGATATGGGCGAGCGCCTCCTGCACGGTATCGACAACGGCAACGGAAAGGCGGGCATCGAGCCATTCGGTCGCAAAATCGTCCGATGTCGCCGGTTCAAGGTCGTGCACGATCCGGCGTGCGGTTTCATCGCCCAGAACGGCACAGCCCAGTGCATGAAGATCCTGCACCAGCAGGGGCAGGAGCGTCTCGGCAATGGCGCGATCGATCAGCAGGGTTTCGGTCGCACCGCAGATTCCGGTACGGCGCATTTTTGCATTCGCCAATATGTCGCGCGCCATCGCGAAATCGGCATCCTTGTGGATATAGGTATGGCAAAGCCCGTCAGCATGGGCCAGCACGGGCACGCGGGCCTCACGCTGCACGCGCTCGACAAGCGACTTTCCGCCACGTGGAATGATCATGTCGATCTCACCGGCGGCTGTCAGCATCGACGCCACATGAGCCCTGTCGGCATCGGGGACGATCTGCACGCAATCGCGCGGAAGACCGGCCTTCTCCAGACCGTCCTGAATGCAGGACTGGATACAGCGCGCCGAGTGCAGGCTCTCGGAACCGCCGCGCAGAATCACGGCATTGCCGGATTTGATGCATAAGCCCGCCGCATCCGCCCCGACATTGGGGCGGCTTTCGTAAATCATGCCGATAACACCGAGCGGTGTGGCCACGCGCCGGATATCGAGACCGTTGGGTCGTGTCCATTCCGACAGTACCCTGCCGACCGGATCGGGCAGAAGCGCGATGGATTCGAGTCCCTTGGCCATGGCTTCGATGCGTGCGGGTGTCAGTGTCAGGCGATCGATAAAGGCCGCACTGGCCTTCGATGCCGCTACATCGCGCGCATTCGCCACAAGAATATCGGCCGCATGCGCGCGCAGGGCGAGAGCAGCTGCACGCAGAGCCTCGTTACGCTGGCTCTCTGGAGAGATGGCAAGAACGCGGGCCGCCGCGCGTGCTGGTCCGGTCAGGGCCTTGAAATCGGACACGGTCGTAGCAGCTTCCATCATGCATTCTCCTGTCTGCCTTGCGGCATCTGGCCCGATCGGACCCAAGGCCGGCAAAGGGCGATCAGCTATGTATCATTCCTGCGCTGCTTGAAAAGATCGCCCCAGGGCGAGGCTCGCAGCAACATTACGTGCGCAACGCCTCAGCGCTCTCTCGGCTTCAGCAAATGCCTCTTCCAGCGTACAGGGTCGATCGAGGCAGCTGAAAACCGCATCGAACCCGGTTGTAAAGAGATGCTCATGGCCTGCGCCCAATGTCCCGGCAAAGGCGATGACAGGCTTTCCCGCCGCTTTTGCCAGACTGGCAATCGCCTGAGGGGCCTTGCCCTGCACGGTCTGGCCATCCAGACGTCCCTCGCCCGTAATCACCAGGTCCATATCGTTCACGATACTTTGCAGGCCGAGCAGCCTCGCAACGGTTTCAGCGCCCGGAACGAGCGTTGCGTTACATAAGCCGACCAGCCCCAGAGCCGCACCGCCTGCCGCCCCCATACCGTCGCGCTGAGCCACATCCTGTCCGCTACGCATGGCGATCAGGCTTGCAAGGCGTGCCAGAGAGGCTTCCAGAATCGGAATCATGGCCGGTGTCGCACCCTTCTGCGGCCCGAAGACCGCCACAGCGCCTGTTTCGCCCAGCAGGGGAGCCGTAACGTCGCACAGGATGTCGATCTGGCTTTCCTTCAGCCTCGGATCGAGCCGATCGTCATCGAGGGTGAAAACCGATCCAAGCGGGCCGCCGCCTTGTGCGATTTCGTTCCCGCGCAGATCGCGCAGGGAGACGCCAAGCGCCTGAAGAAGTCCTGCCCCGCCATCGCAGGTCGCACTCCCCCCGAGAGCCAGAACCAGATGCCTGCACCCCCTGTCGAGCGCAGCACGCATCAGTTCGCCCACCCCGTAGGTGGTGGTGAAAAGAGGAGAGCGGGATTCGGGAGGAACCTGAGCCAGCCCGGCAGCCTCGGCCAGCTCGATAAGCGCCGTACGTCCCTGATCGAGCACGGCGAACCGGGCTTCGACAGGAACACCGAGCGGCCCGCAGACCGTCCGGGTCTCGATCTGTCCATTCAGCGTGCGTGCCATGATGGCAGCCGTGCCCTCGCCACCATCCGCCATGGGAAAGGCGTGATAGCGGGCATTGGGCCAGATTTCGGAAAATCCGTCTGTGATCGCCTGAACCACGGCCTCGGCGGTCAGGCTCTCCTTGAAGGAATCACAGGCAACGAGAATATCCATGAGCGCCTCCGGAATGACGCGCCATCATTGCCCGAGTGTCAGGCCGGTCAAGCCCCGGCCTGCACGTCAATCAGCGATACCCGGCCTCAGACGTTGAAGCGGAACAGCAGAACATCGCCGTCCTGCACCACATATTCCTTGCCTTCGATACGCAGCTTGCCCGCTTCCTTGGCACCCGACTCACCACCACAGGCAATATAATCGTCATAAGCCACGGTTTCGCAGGCAATGAAGCCGCGCTCGAAATCATTATGGATGACCGCCGCCGCCTGAGGTGCCTTGGTGCCCTTGGTGATGGTCCAGGCGCGCGTTTCTTTCGGACCGACCGTGAAATAGGTGCTCAGGCCCAGCAGCCCGTAGCCCGCAGCGATCACACGATCCAGACCCGAGTTGTTCAGACCCAGCCCTTCCAGGAATTCGGCGCGCTCTTCCTGTGGCAGCTGGCTGACTTCGGCTTCGATAGCTGCCGAAACGACCACAACGGCAGCACCTTCTGCCTCGGCACGCTTGCGTACGGCCTCGGAATGGCTGTTGCCGGTCGCTGCCGAGCCTTCTTCCACGTTGCAGACGTACAGCACCGGCTTGGTGGTCATGAGCTGCAGACGGCGTGCGGTTTCTTCCTCACCCTTGGGCACGGCCGTACGGGCAGGCTTGCCTTCACGCAATGCAGCAATAATGGGATCCATGATCGCAAGCTGCTGCTGGGCCTCGCGGTCGTTGCCGCGTGCGCGCTTCTGGAGCGAGACCTGACGCTTCTCGAGCGAATCCAGATCGGCCAGCATCAGTTCGGTTTCGATGATCTCGGCATCGCGCACCGGGTCCACACCGCCCTCGACATGGGTGATGTCGTCATCCTCGAAGCAACGCAGCACATGGATGATGGCATCCACCTCGCGAATATTGGCAAGGAACTGGTTGCCCAGACCTTCACCACGCGAAGCACCGCGCACGAGCCCGGCGATATCGACGAATTCGAGACTGGTCGGCAGGATTTTCTGCGACTTGCCGATACGTGCCAGATTCTCGAGACGCGGATCGGGCACGGCCACGCGACCCACATTGGGCTCGATGGTGCAGAAGGGATAATTCGCTGCCTGCGCCGCTGCCGTTTCGGTCAGCGCGTTGAACAGGGTGGATTTGCCCACATTGGGAAGCCCCACGATGCCACAATTGAAGCCCATCAGCGTTTCTCCCCGCACAACATGGCGATTTTTGTCATTGTCGCTTCCGGCTCCCCTTTGGCCAGCAGGGGCGACGCCGCAGCCACGGCATCGAGAAGCGCTTCGAGTTCGGTCTGTTCGGCCTTGGCGAAATCGCCCAGCACATGGCCCGTCACACGGTCTTTATGACCCGGATGCCCTATGCCCAGTCGCACGCGCTGATAATTCTGATCGCCCAGCATACGGTCCATGGAGCGCAGACCATTATGGCCCGCAGCACCGCCACCGCGCTTGACCCTCACCTTGCAGAACGCAAGATCGAGCTCGTCATGAAACGCCGTGATATCGGAAACCGGAATCTTGAAGAACCGCGCAGCCTGCTGCACGCTCTCGCCAGACAGATTCATATAGGTCATGGGCTTGAGCAGAAGAACTTTCTGTCCCTCGATGCTGCCCTCGGCCGTCTCTCCCTTGAAGCGCGAACGCCAGGGAGAAAACCGGTAGTATTCGGCAATACGCTCGACAGCCATGAAGCCAATATTATGGCGCTGCCTGCGCATGCCGGGCTCGGGATTACCGAGCCCGGTCCAGAGTAGCATTGCGGCCACCCGGTACGGTCTTACTTCTTCTTCGCGGGAGCGGCGGCGGCTTCGGCAGCAGCCTTCGCAGCGGCTTCAGCTTCCATTTCGGCATCGACCGTCGGCGGAGCGATGGTAGCGATGACGAAGTTCGGCAGCTGCAGAACCGGCGTTACGTTCTCGGTGCCGGTCAGGTCGTCCCAACGCACGTTGTCGTGGATGTCGAGGTTGCTCAGATCGACCGTAAAGCTGGCCGGGATGTTGTCCACGTCAGCCATGACGTCCACCGTGTGACGGACCAGGTTCAGCACGCCACCGCGCTTGATGCCAGGAGCCTTGTCTTCGCCGGTCACGTGGATGGCAACGGTCACATGGACCTTCTCGCCAGGAGCCAGACGCTGGAAATCGACATGGATCGGCGCGTCGGTCACGGGGTGAAGCTGCACTTCACGCATCAGGGCGCGCACGGTGCCGCTTTCGAGAGCCAGTTCGTACAGGCGCGAACGCCAGCCGCCACGGACCATTTCCTTGTGGATGATGCGCGGATCGATCTGGATCAGCGAAGGCTCCTGCTTGCCACCATACACAACACCCGGCACCAGACCGGCACGTCTCGTTGCGCGCGCTGCCCCCTTACCAGCCTTCGCGCGCGTAGAGACTTCGAGGGACGTCATATTTGTCACGGTATTCTCCCAAATTCATTGCACTCACGGCCTCCAGGGGTGCCTGAGTGAAGGCGCGCCTTAGCGGAAACGGGGGGGTAAAGCAATGATCTTCGGGAGTCGGCGGGTAATTTGCGCCTTGTATGTGCCCCTGCGAGCGCCTGTTTCACGGCTCTGCCCTGAAACCCGCAGAGCGGCATAGCCCCTCCGATCCCGAATGATCGAAATGGAATCCGAGAGGCCTGTTTCTTCTGGATGCGCAGGGTAAAGCCCCGCGTTTTTACTCGTAAGCCGTCAGCACCCAGCCATTTTCCGTTGGGTCGCAATAAAGCGGTACGGCATTGGCAAGGCGGACATTGATGGGAAGGCTCATGGCTGCACGCAGGGCACGGAAAAGCGCCCCATGCGCAACGATCATGGGAATGCCTTCATGCTCCAGCGCACGGTTGACGGCATTGGCCGCGCGGTTCTTGAGGCCATCGAAAGTCTCGCACCCTTCAGGGGTGAACTTCCCGTCGATCCAGGGGTCGTACCAGTCCCCCATGGGTTCGCCTTCCATCACGCCGAAACAGACTTCCTCCAGCTCGCGCTCGGTGCTGAGCGGAAGAGTAACGCCACTGGTATCGGCAATCGCCTTCTGAGCTGCCAGAGCGGTGTCATAGGCACGTACCAGCGGTGAAGAAACGATACGGGCAATCGGTTCTGCGCCATCACGCCAGTGACGGGAAAGGGAAGCACCTGCCTTCACTGCCTGTTCGCGCCCGGTGGCGTTCAGGGGGATATCCGTGCGTCCCTGTGAAAGGTTTTGGGCGTTCCAGTCGGTCTGACCGTGGCGCAGATACCAGAAGGGGCGACGAAGCAGCATGAAAACGTGTCCTTAATCGAAAAGCGAAGAGACAGAGCTTTCATCTGCCACAGCACTCATGGCACGCGCCAGAAGATTGGCGGTGCTGATCTGCCGGATATTGGGCGAGGCTTCCATGGCCTCTGTGGCCGGGATGCTATCGGTCAGGGTCAGCATGCGGATGGGCGAAGCAGAGATACGCTCCACAGCCTGTCCTGTCAGAACGCCATGGGTCACATAAGCTTCCACCCCTGCTGCTCCATGATTCATCAGGGCCTGCGCAGCATTGCACAGTGAGCCACCACTATCGACGATATCATCGACCAGAATACAGTAGCGCCCGCTTACATCGCCGATCACGTTCATGACCTCGGACACGCCCGCGCGCTCGCGGCGCTTGTCGATGATCGCCAGATCCGTGGTCAGACGCTGTGCGAGCTGACGCGCACGCACCACACCGCCCACGTCGGGGGAGACGATCATCAGATCCTCATTGGGGTGGCGGGCATTGATATCGCGCTTGAACAGCGGCGCGGCATAGAGATTATCGACCGGGATATCGAAAAATCCCTGAATCTGCATGGCGTGCAGATCCATGGTCAGAATACGGTTGGCGCCGGCCTCCACCAGAAGATTGGCGACAAGCTTTGCGCTGATCGGGGTGCGGGGGCCTGATTTGCGATCCTGTCTTGCATAGCCGAAATAAGGCATCACCGCCGTGACACGACGGGCCGATCCGCGACGCAGGGCGTCGAGCATGATCAGCAATTCCATCAGGTTATCGTTAGTCGGCGAGCAGGTGCTCTGGATCACGAACACGTCTTCGCCGCGCACATTTTCCTGAATCTCGACAAAGACCTCGGCATCGGCAAAGCGTCGTACAGACACCTTGCACAGAGGGAGACGCAATTCCTGGGCAACGGCACGCGCCAGTGGCAGGTTACTGTTACAGGCGACGATCTTCATCGGGAAACGACTCCGGTCCGGGGCGGCAGCAAACGCGGCCTTCTAACAACGCGAGGTCACGCTGTCATTAACTCATGAAGATGCCATCCGACCGGTAACGCGTTTTTTGCGGGCTTAGGGCCCACTCCGACCCAGGTGCTGGGTATCAGCTTTCGAAGCGCGTTCTGAAATCTTCATAGCCGTCGAATATGTAAACACCCATCTCCCTGCACTCTGGCCAGACCTGTTCGACCTCTTCAAGAACAGCCTCGGACGTCACGTAGAGCATAGGTTCGTCCCCGCCCCCGCCTGGATCGATAAGGGAAAGTCGAAGGGTCTCTATGAGGTACCACAGGGCACGGACCGTGCCTTCACGCCCAAGTGGCCGATCCCAGTCAAGAGCTTTGACCTGCCCGTTTACAACGGTAAAAAGAAACGTGTCGGTAGATGACGCGAAAGCAGAGCGACCATCAGGGTTGGTATAGGGTATCTGCTCACCCGTCTCGATACCACCATCCCCATCTTCCTCGACCCCCCATTCCTTGTAAAACGGATCGCCAATCCCCTTCAGCGCCGTGCGTACATCTTCGAGCGGGAAAGCTCCCATGCCTTCCTCGGCCTCAGGATCGAATTTATGAATGTAGATATTACGACTCATGATCTGCTTTCGCTCAGTAAGGGTATGCCGGACTGCCCATAAGACCATGGCAGAGCCATTATGTTATCTGCCAGAATATATACGCGAATACCGATAATATATTGCATAGGATCGCAAGCCCACACGGCATGATACAGAGATATCTGTATTTTATATTGAATTATCCTGGTCTCTTTGTCGTGATAACGCTCAGAGCGATTCTATTCGTATTTTAGCGTCACGACTATCAGTCATCCAAATCATGGTGCCTGCTCGCAATACGTGTGCTGTCTTGACCACGGGTAACGTTCTGCATGACAGATTAACGCTTCGGGGTAACGGTGATGGAGCGACGTGCCCCTTAATTTTTGAGAGGAACGGCGCGATGAACGCAACCGAGCGCGGCATCAGAGAACAATTCCCCCTTTGGGCGAAAGCCGATCTCGGGGGAGCCAGCCCCTCACCGGGTCACATTCAGGTTGTCGTTGGTTGCGGGACATCCGTGCATATTGCAGATTCGATTGCTGTTTTCCTGAATGCTCACGGCCATCAAAGCCGTGCCGTACCGGGCAATGAGTGGACGCGGCGGCCGCATGACTATGTCCCGGCTGGCGTGAATGTCGAGATCGTCGCGCTTTCGCGTAGCGGAGAATCGACCGAAACCGTGGCTGCCGCAAAGGCAAGCCAGTCCAACGGGCAGCATGTGACCGCCATTACCTGTGCGGACGGCAGCGCCCTTTGTCACCACGCCGATACCGTGGTGAGTGCGCAGACCCATCATGAGGAAGGGATCGTGATGACGGCGTCAGCCAGCCTGATGCTGCTTCTGGGCATGCGTTATGCGGGACTTACCGTAAGCCAGCCGACCATCGATGCCGCGCGCAGCCTGCTCGACCAGGCCGATCCTGCCCTCCCCGGCCTCATAGAAGGACGCTCGCATTTCGTGTTTCTGGGCGGTGGCGCCTTTTACGGTGTTGCCCGTGAAGGCGCTCTGAAAATGCAGGAAATGAGCCTCAGCCAGAGCGAGGCCCATCATCCGCTGGAATATCGACACGGCCCGATCAGTCTGATCGATGAGCGTTCGCTCGTGGTCATGATGTATCATCCCGATACGCTGGCGGAAGAGACCCTGCTGACGCAGGATCTGCTTTCCAAGGGCGCGCGGGTTCTGGGGCTTGGTGGGCCTGGTACAGTGTCCCTGCCCGTCGGGGGCGAGCCAGGCACGGGGCCGCTCGTCTGTCTGCCCGTACTTCAGCTCTTTGGCGAATATGTCGCGCGAAGCAAGAACCTCGACACGCTCGCCCCACGCCACCTGACCAAGGTCGTAACGATCGGCTGACACGCATGACGCGCTGTGGAAACGCATAGCGCGCCCTCCACAGGAAGGTTCTCCCGAACCGGACCTTCCTGTGGCAACAAACTCCCTGCAGGGAAACCTAGCCCGGCCTGCCTGTCGGCCTGTCTTGCGGAAGGCCTGCACTTTGTTCAGGCGGGAGGGGCTTGTGATTGCGCCCCGAATAATTGGTGATGATCTGATGCACGGCCCCCGCCGCCTCGGATGCGGCGGCCATGGCAACATCGCCCCATGCGCCATCGAGGGAATGGGCATCGATATCATGAAGCTGGGTTGCTGCCCCCGCTTCCTTGCCATCAGCCGCCACCGTACGCCAGACGATTTCGATATGCTGGACCGGATGACCCGTCATACCTGCCGGGCCGTCGCTGAGGGTAACGATGCCTTCCACGCTGTAATCGGCTGCTTTCGCGTCCGAATCGAGCTTGTCATGCCGATCCGGAAAGCTTGCGACGAAAGCACGCGCCAATGAAATATTACCATCGCCCGGCGCGCCATGAACGCCCTTGAAAAACACCTTCGCCGGTCGGCGTTTGAGACTATGGGGATCATCCTGCATCATGGCAGCCTGTATCCCGGTCAGGACCCCGCTGATCTGCGGAGCGGAAGAGGCAGCAAGCGATGCAAGCACATCTTTCTGTCCCTGAGCCCAGACAGAGGCCGGTATGGGCGCGGCATCCCAGTGACCGCGCGCCTCGCCCTTGGGGGTCATCACCTCATAATGCGGCGTCACCTGATCGCCCTGCATCGTTGCCGAAAGTCTGAGCCACCAGTCGCCCGCCTTTACCGGCTGCGCGCTGGCAGGCAGGGCCTGCTCCACAAGCTGGGCAGCAATGTCCTTCGCCCAAAGGGCGGATGCCGCATTGTCGAGCAGCGTTTCCGTAGGGGTCGGCACCGCCAGTCGCGGCGGTGGCGTGGTCAGGGCTAGGCGTCGGCCTTCAGGACCCGGATCGCCGAAAGGGTGCGGCATCTCCACGCACCCGGCAAGCAGCACGGTCACGGCAAACGACGTGACAGCCGATCTGATCGCACGCATCAGATGACGCTCCCTGCACGTATGGCGGAAATCTGATGACCTATGGCGCCGCCGCCTGCGAGCGTGCGTCGTCGATGGCTGAAAAACCGTGCGACATCGGGGCGTGTATCGAGACCGATGGTCGAAAGTCTGCACAGACCTGCACGACGCAACCTGTGCAGGCAGTAGCCGGGCAGATCGAACAGGAAATGACCCGACCGGGGGGCAGGCATGAAAAACTGTCCGGCCTCCGGTGACGTATCGAGCACCTCTTCACGCATTGCCGCGCCGACTTCATAGCTGGGCTGGTGAATGCACGGCCCCAGACAGGCCGTGACCTCTCCTGCCCCGAGCGACGCCATGGCCGCAATCGTGGCTTCGAGCACGCCACCGACAGCACCGCGCCATCCGGCATGTGCGGCCCCGACAACAGCCCCATCGGTGCTGGCAAACAGCACAGGGCCGCAATCGGCCGTAATCACACCAAGAGCCAGATCGTCACGATTGGTGACCAATGCATCGGCTTTCGGACCGCGTCCTGTTGGCCAGACCGGGCTCTTGGACGTCAGCGTGACCACATCGGCAGAATGGGTTTGCGTCAGTCCCAGCAGAACGTCCGGACTCACGCCCAGAAACCCCGCCACACGTCCACGGTTCTGCGCAACGTTTTCTGCCGTGTCGGCCGAGGCAAGAGAGCAGTTGAGCGTGTTGTAAGGAGCCGACGAGACACCGCCGAGACGGGTGAAAAAACCGTGTCGGAGCATGGAGAGAGAATCGGCCTGAAGCACCCAGCCGCGCGGCGCACGATCAGCCATAAGCCTTTTCTCCGTCGATCGTATGAGGATGACGCATACCGAATGCCATGAGCCAGAGACCGGCAAGCGCCATGGGAATGCAGAGCACCTGTCCCATGGTCACACCGAAGGGCAGGAAACCGATAAAGGCATCCGGCTCGCGGAACAGCTCGCAGAAGCTGCGTGCAAGCGCATAGCCGAACAGGAACAACCCGGCGAGAAACCCGTAGCGCATGCGCACCCAGGGGCGGCTGGCCGCAACAAGCATGACTGTCAGAAGCAGGGCGCCCTCGGTCAGGGCCTCGTAGATCTGTGAAGGATGGCGCGCGATCGGCCCACCCGTCGGAAAGACCATGGCCCAGGGAAGCCAGTCCGGGGCGGGACGTCCCCAGAGCTCACCATTCACGAAATTCGCGCAGCGCCCGAGCCCGAGACCGAGCGGTACAACAACCGTGATACGGTCGGAAAAAGCCAGGAAATTGATCTTGTTGCGCCACGTGAAATAGGCCAGCGCCAGTATGACGCCAAGAGCCCCGCCATGAAACGACATTCCACCCTGCCAGACCTCAAGGATGGCAAGCGGATGAGTCAGATAGAAGCCGGGCTTGTAAAAGAGGATATAGCCGAGCCGCCCACCCAGCACGACGCCGAGCATGGCCCAGAAGGCGAAATCATCCACCTGCTCGCGTGTGGCGGCACGAGGTGCCAGTGCGCACAGACGCACGGCAATCTTCCAGCCGATCAGGATCGAGAGAATATAGGCAAGCGCATACCAGTGCACGGCCAGCGGCCCGAGACGAAAGGCGATCGGGTCGAATTGCGGCAGGATGATCGGATGGGCAGCCATGAGGGTCTTTACAGATAGGGGTCGGGCGTCGCGAGGAAGTCGCGCACATAGCGCGTGACGCCCTCTTCCAGCGTCGTGAAGGGGCGATCATACCCGGCCGCGCGCAGACGGGTCATATCGGCGCAGGTATAGGACTGGTACTGGCCGTGCAATGCTTCAGGCATATCGATGAACTCGATACGACGCGGCACATCCGCTGCATCGCAGACGGCATTGGCCAGATCGACATAGGTACGCGCCGTACCCGTGCCGCAATTGAACAACCCGCTGACACCGGGGTGGTCGTACAGCCAGAGCATGATATCGATCAGATCGCCCACCCAGATGAAGTCGCGCGCCTGCGCGCCATCGGCGAGATCGGCGCGGTCGGAGCGGAATAGTCTTGCGGGTGCGCCGCGCATGACCTCGTCATACTTGACCTTGACGACCGAGATCATGGATCCCTTGTGGTACTCGTTGGGTCCGTAGACATTGAAGAATTTGAGACCGGCCCACTGGCGCGGCATCAACGCCCCGGAGTCCAGACGTGCAAAAAGATGCTGGTCGAACACATGCTTGGACCAGCCATAAAGATTCATCGGCCTGAGCGTATCGAGCCGGTCGGGTGCGTCGGAAAACAGCTCCGGCCTGTCTGCGGCGCCATAAGTCGCTGCCGACGACGCATAGAAAAAGGGCACATCGCGCACGGCACACCAGTCGAGCAGCGTTTCCGACAGGTCGACATTGCTGCGCCAGACCAGATCGCCATCGCGCGCAGTCGTGCTGCTGATGGCACCCATATGGAACACGGCCTCGATATCGGTCGCATTGGCCAGAAAGGAATCGAGTGCATCGGGATCGATCAGCCGATCGGGGGCATGTTTGGCGAGATTGCGCCATTTGCCCTGATCGCGCAGGCGGTCGACAACCGCGACAGCCTCACCGCGCGCCTTGAGCGCTGCAACCAGGCACGAACCAATAAATCCGGCGCCGCCGGTGACGATCATCATGGAACCTGTATAAGACGCCGCAACGCAACCTCCAAGCCACACCGGAAGGAGAAAAACGCGGCATCGGCATCCCGATCGGACCGTGCCGCGTTGCAGCCGGAAGATGTGAGAGTCAGTCTGGGCAGCACACGCCCCTCTGGCCGCACGGGGGCATCATCACCGCCCGGAACACAGACCGGGCGACAGGACAGCAAGGATAGCACCATGGCAGACCGGCCCCGTTTTTTCGATGATCTTGCAGGTGTCGCCGGAGGCGCCTTTTCGGCTCTGACAGGGCTGCGCGAGGACATCCACGCGATGGTCCGCGCCCGTATCGACGAGGCCCTTTCGTCGCTCGATCTAGTGCGCCGTGACGAGCTGGACGTTGCGCGCGAACTCGCCACCCGCGCACGCATGGCACAGGAAGATGCCGATATACGCATCGCCCGCATGGAAGAGCGTCTGGCCGATCTGGAAAAGGCCGTAACCGCCCCCACACCCCACGCCTGACAAACGCGTATGCCAGCATCCTTGCAACGGAGGCCGGGCATACGTAACGTGACCTGATATGACGATTCGCAGGACCTGATTTTGCGGATTTTCATATCGTTGCAGACATCCTGATGCGCGTCGCGTCGCCTCGTCCCGCGCATCACCGGCCCAGGGAGTCCCGCATGCCTGCTCTATCCATCTCCTCCTCCTCGCATCAGGATACCAACCCGCTCGACGTCATGGAGCAGATCGTCTGCGGCCATGACTGGGCGTTCGACCGTCGCACCGATTCGGAAATGGCGGCCGAGGCACCGGGAAAATGGTGCGATTACGGGCTTTATTTTTCCTGGTCGCGTGAGATCGCTGCCATGAATTTTACCTGCACGTTCGACCTGCGGGCTCCTGCCAATCGACGCAAGGCGCTTTACGAACTCATCGCGCTGGCCAACGAACGCCTCTGGATCGGGCATTTCAGCCTCGATCTCGAAACGGGAACGCCTGTCTTCCGGCATTCCGTCCTGCTGCGTGGTGCCACGAGCCTTGCTGCAGAAAGCATGGAAGACATGATCGATATTGCCATTACGGAATGCGAGCGGTTCTACCCCGCCTTCCAGTTCACGCTCTGGAGCGGCAAATCCCCCGCAGAGGCTCTCGAAGCAGCCATGCTCGACTGTGCAGGTGAAGCATGAGCCTGCCTTCTCTTCTGCTTGTCGGATGCGGTAAAATGGGTGGAGCGTTGTGGCAGGGATGGCTGGAGCGGGGCCTCGCCCCTTCCGTCATTCTGGACAGACGCTGCGAGGCACCCCCTGCACCGCATCGCGTCGTGCGGCGACCGGAGGATATCCCCGCGGATTTCAAGCCGGATATCATCGTTCTGGCGGTCAAACCGGCAGGTATGGAAGAGGCCCTCTCCTCGCTCCATCCGTTCCTTGACGGGACCATTCTCATCTCGATGCTTGCTGCCCGCACGATCGACAGTCTGCGTGCAGCCTGTCACGAGGCCAGCACCAGAATCGTGCGCGCCATGCCCAATACGCCAGCGGCCATTGGCAAGGGCGTGACCGGCGTGTGCAGCCCGGATCTGGACGAGAAAGGGCGCAGTCTCTGCACGGCCCTGCTCTCTGCGGTGGGCGATGTCGCCTGGGTCGGGAATGAAGAACAGCTCGAAGCCCTGACCCCGATTTCAGGCTGCGGCCCCGCTTATGTTTTTCTTCTTGCAGAGCTACTGGAAAAGGAAGCCCTGCGCGTGGGTCTGCCTGCCGAAACAGCGCGGCTCATTGCACGAGGAACGGTATCGGGTGCCGGCGCACTTCTTGAAGCCTCGCCAGAAGAGAGCGAGACCTTGCGCAAGAATGTCACGAGCCCCAATGGCGTGACAGCCAAGGCACTCGAGGTTCTGATGGCTCCCGATGCCTGGCCTGCCGCAATGACCGAGGCAGTCGACAAGGCCATGGCACGCTCGCGTGAAATGGCCTCCTGAGCTTCGGAGCGCGCTCCGGCTCTGCGCCCTGAAACAGGCCAGGCACTGCTTCAGGGTGTAAAACACCGCCAGAACCCTGCTCTTTTGTCTGTCATTTGATTGTCACCATACGCCCATCGGGTATTATCGCTCTCAGAATGACAGGAACGGGCTTATGACGGATATCGACCGCGAAGAATTTGATCTGGCACTTCTGGATGCAGGCTTCTCCGCCGCTGCAGAAAAGGGCTGGCAGCGCTTCTCGCTTGTCGAGGCTGCACAGCGTGCCGGTCTGCCGATCGATGAGGTAAGGGCGCGCTTTCCGTTCCGCCACAGCCTGCTGTTCCGTCTCGGTCGTCTTGCCGATGAATCGGCCTTCCGTGACGACGGGCTGAGCGGCACGGTACGCGAGCGTGTGTTCGATCTGTTCATGCGCCGCTTCGATGTGTTCCAGCAATATCGCGAAGGCATACGGGCTGTCCTGCAGGCCCTGCCGACCGAACCTGGTCTGGCTGTGCTGCTTGGCGCGGCCACACTCGACACAATGCGCTGGATGGCCGATGTGGCGGGTGTGGACTGCACCGGCCTCGGTGGCAAGATGCGCCTGAACGGCCTTGCAGGGGTCTGGGGCTTTGCCCTTCGCGCCTGGGAAAAAGACGAAAGCGCCGACCTTTCGCAGACAATGGCAGCCCTCGATCAGGCGCTGGACAAGGCAGAGCGCTTTGGCGTGCTCAAACCCTCGCCTGACCGTCTTGCTGAAGAAGCCGGACAGCGCAGCGGCATTGCAGATCACCCGCTCGAACTGGAAACATAAGAGCTTTACGTTCGCGAAGAGGCAGATTAAAAGCCCTTCAACGCGATGGGATGTAGCCAAGCGGTAAGGCAGCGGATTTTGATTCCGCCATTCGGAGGTTCGATCCCTCCCATCCCAGCCAGCGCTTTTTTCAGAAAATCGAATTCTTCACCCTGGCTGTAATCAGCCGCACGAACCCGTTTTCGGCATGTGCGTTTCCTCCGGTCTTCTGCGCTTGCCTCGCAGCCGTTCCAACGCGAAACGCCAGAGCTATCCTGCCTCTATCGGCCTCATCGGATATCGGCTCGACAGGAGCCTTCTGAAGTCTGTGCAGGCGGCTTGCCGGCTGGCGCGCGAAAATCTTACGTGGAAATTTCAGGCTCCAGAAACAGCTCACCATACGAGGTCGCGAGTGAAGGCTGCCAGATAAACAGGGCAAGACGCACGGAAACACGATAAGCAGAAGCGCAGAGCGCTCTGAACTATCGTATCTGGCAAGCATATTATCAGGAAAAGGTACCGGCGGGGCGATGGTGGGCACACAAGGGCTCGAACCTTGGACCCGCTGATTAAGAGTCAGCTGCTCTACCAACTGAGCTATGTGCCCATAGCCCCGCTCCGGTGAGAGGGCTTCTAACAAAGGGCGGAACAGGCAGCAAGAGGAAAAATGCACTATTCCGCATACGAAACCAACTTCAGCTCGACTCTGGTGAAAGCAGACGCATCAGGGCATCGAACTGATCGAGACTGCGGTAGTCCAGACGAAGCGACCCCCCCTTGCCATTGAACTCGATCTTGACCTTCAGACCCAGACGCGTTGCCAGATCGCGTTCCAGACGTACCAGCTCATTATCCCTCGGCGGCTTGGCTTCCGCCTGCTCGGCCTTAGGTGTCTGACGGGCCAAGGCTTCGGTCTGACGTACGTTGAGCCCGCGTGCGATCACGATATCTGCGGCAGCACAGGGATCGGGATGCGCCAACAGGGCTCGAGCGTGGCCTGCGCTCAGCAGCCCGTCACGCACTTTCTGGCGGACGGCTTCAGGCAGGTTGAGCAGACGCAGGATGTTGCCGATATGCGGACGGGATTTGCCAACCGCCCCGGCCAGTTCTTCCTGTGTCAGGGCGTAGTCCGTCAGCAGGCGTTGCAGGCCTTCTGCCTCTTCAATCGCGTTGAGGTCTGCACGTTGCAGGTTCTCTACCAGTGCCGCGGCCATGGCATCGGCATCGTCGAGCAGACGCACATGGACAGGGACTTCGTGCAGACCGGCACGCTGCGAGGCACGCCAGCGACGCTCACCCGCGATAATCTGTTAACGCCCTTTCTGCTCCGGATCCGGACGAACGAGAATGGGCTGCAGCACACCACGACTGCGTATCGAATCGGCCAGTTCGTTCAGGCGTCCCTCATCCATGTCCACACGAGGCTGGAAAGGGCCTGGTGCCAGCAGATCGACACCGAGCATGGACGGGTTTGGAGCCGCCTCATGTGCAGGTCCGGGAGTGCGTGGCAGGTCGATGGCCTGATCGCCAAGAAGGGCGGCAAGACCGCGTCCAAGACGGGGAGCCGGTTTCTTGCTCATGACTGAGCCCCTTTCTGGTTGGAAAGCCCCAGACGCTGGGCGATTTCCTGAGCGAGAGCCAGGTAGGCGGCAGCCCCGCTGCTGCGACGATCATACTCCAACACGGAGCAGCCATGGCTCTGTGCCTCGGAAATCTTGATATTGCGCGGAATCAGCGTTTCAAGCACCTGATCGCCGAAGAAGTTGCGTGCATCAGCCGCGACCAGCTCGGACAGGTTGTTGCGCCGGTCGTACATGGTGAGAATGATGCCTGCCACATGCAGATCGGCATTGAAGGCGCGACGCACGCGATCGACCGTACGCACGATCTGACTGATTCCCTCCAGCGCGAAAAATTCGCATTGCAGCGGGATCAGCACCGCATCCGAAGCAACCAGCGCGTTGAGCGTCAGCAGACCGAGGCTCGGCGGGCAGTCGATCAGAATGACGTCGTAGCGCCCTGAAAGAGCCTCCAGCGCCTCGCGTATGCGAAATTCGCGACGATCGCTTCCAATCAGCTCGATCTCTGCGCCAGCCAGATCGGTATTGGCCACGATGATATCGAGATTGGGTGTCTGGGTCGGACGCGGCAGCTTTTCGGGCGGCGCTTCCTGCATCAGGGCGGCATAGCTGCCGATCTGACGGGTGTTGTAATCGACACCCAACCCGGTCGAGGCATTGCCTTGCGGGTCGAGATCGACCAGCAGCACGCGTTGCGTACTTGCCAGCGCCGCTGCCAGATTGATCGCTGTTGTGGTCTTGCCCACACCCCCCTTCTGGTTGGTGACGGCGAGAATACGGGCCTTCTTGCCCGTGTCGTTAT
Source organism: Colias nastes (assembly GCA_907164665.1). Lineage (NCBI taxonomy): Eukaryota > Metazoa > Arthropoda > Insecta > Lepidoptera > Pieridae > Colias > Colias nastes. The sequence continues at coordinate 7,291 of CAJQZM010040551.1, read as the reverse complement.
TCGACACGTTTGATATCGCTTATCTCGATGATGGCGCCGCCCGAAGCAGCGCGATTGTCCAGAATTCTGTGCTGCATGTGCCAGCACCGTTCGGCTTCGGTCAACTCGTCGGGGAGATTTTTCCCCTTCAAAAACAGCGCCTTCCCTTCAGGCAGAAGAAAAGGCGCGCTCCACTCCAGCAGCTGCGTCAATGAAGCCAGAGCACGCGCCGTGACATAGGGCGCAGGGGCCAGATCAGCCTGCTCGATACGCTTTGGCACGACGGTGGCCCTGACGCCGCAAGCACGCGCGGCTTCACGCAGAAAAGCGCATTTGCGCTGATCCGATTCGACCATGACCATTTCGGCATCGCAGGCGATACCGATCATCAGCGCTGGAAATCCACCCCCCGAGCCCAGATCGATCACGCGCGACCCCGGTACGATATAGGGAACGACCCTGAGTGAGTCGGCAATATGACGCTCCCACAGATGGGGCATGTCGCGTGGACTGACCAGATTGATCCGGGCATTCCATTTTTCCAGCAGTGACGCGAAGACCTCAAGCCGGTCGCGTGTTTCACGTGAAACCCCGTTCATGCAACGGCCCTCACATGCGCAAGGAGTGCAATCATGGCCGCAGGCGTGACACCGGGTACGCGCTGAGCTGCGGCAAAATTGGCCGGCCTTGCCAGAGACAGGCGTTCTTTCATTTCGCTGCTCAATCCTCCGATACGTCCGTAATCGAGATCGTCAGGCAGCGCGATCTGCGCTTCGTTTGCAAGCTGGCGGATCTCCCGCTCCTGACGCTGCAGATACCCGCCATATCGGGCTTCAGTCTCCACATGGCGACGCACACGCAAGGGTAGCGCACCGAACCATGGCGCGAGACGCATGGCCGATGCCTCATCGGCCTGACCCGACAGAACGTCCAGCAGCGAACGTCTGCGCCCATCCTGCGAGACCGCCACCCCCTGCGCTGCCAGATCCTGCGGCGCAAAAACAGTCAGACGGGCCTGCTCCATAGCTGCAGCAATCGCATCGCGGTCTTCCTGCAGGCGTGCGGAGCGTTCGGTGCCCACGCATCCCATACGCATGCCGATTTCCGTCAGACGCAAATCGGCATTATCGGCGCGCAGGCTCAGTCTGTATTCGGCGCGCGAGGTGAACATACGATAAGGCTCGGATACGCCTTGCAGCGTCAGATCATCGAGCATCACGCCAAGATAGGCCTGATCGCGCCCCAGAACGAGCGCATCATTTCCCGCAACGAAACGCGCAGCATTAAGCCCTGCCAGAAGCCCCTGCGCCCCGGCTTCTTCATAGCCGGTCGTTCCATTGATCTGACCGGCAAGGTAAAGCCCCGACATCGCCCTGAGCGCCAGACTGGGCGCCAGCTCGCGTGGATCGACATAATCATACTCAACCGCATAACCCGGCGTAACGATACGCGCCTTTTCGAGCCCGGGGATCGACGCAATCATCAGGGCCTGGATATCGGCAGGCAGACTGGTCGAGATACCATTCGGATAGACCAGATCGCCCCCCGGATTGCCCGGCAGGCCCTCCGGCTCAAGAAAGATCTGATGGCCGTCCTTTTCGCCGAAGCGGACGATCTTGTCTTCTATCGAGGGGCAATAGCGCGGTCCCTTGCCCGCAATAGCGCCACCATACAGCGCTGAAAGCGCGAGGTTATCGCGTATGATCTGATGCGTCTGCGGGGTAGTGCTCGTGATCCGGCAGGAGAGCTGATCTGTCGTGATCCGATTGGTCAGACGGCTGAACGGTTCGGACACTTCATCGCCCTTGTCCTCGGCCAGCGAGTCCCAGTCGATGCTGTCGCGCGCAAGACGCGCCGGCGTGCCGGTCTTGAGCCGCCCCATGCGCAGACCCAGCGCTTCGAGCCGTTCGCCCAGGCGCGCTGCCGGACGCTCACCGATGCGCCCTGCCTGTTCCTGCGTGTGCCCGATATGGATAACGCCGCGCAAAAACGTGCCGCTTGTCACGACCACCGCCCCGCATGAAAAGACCCGACCGTCTTCGCAGACGACCCCGGTCACACGCCCGTCTTCCACATTCAGATCGGCGGCCTCACCGGCCAGAATGGTCAGGTTCGGCGTGGCATTCAGCAGCGCCTGGATGGCATTGCGATACAGGAAGCGATCGGCCTGAGCGCGGGGGCCGTGTACGGCTGGCCCCTTGGAACGGTTCAGCAGCTTGAAATGGATACCTGCCCGATCTGCCGCGCGCCCCATCAATCCATCGAGCGCATCGATCTCGCGCACCAGATGCCCCTTACCGATGCCGCCGATCGCCGGATTGCACGACATGGCTCCGATCATCTCGGGTTTCTGGGTCAGCAAAAGCGTACGCGCGCCGAAACGCGCCGAGGCCGCTGCAGCCTCACTTCCTGCATGCCCTCCGCCTATGACGACAACATCAAACTCGCTCACACACGCCTCATTTACCAATGCAGAATTGTCCGAATATCACATCGAGCAGGGAGTCGACATCAACTTGTCCGGTCAGTCTCCCAAGAGCACGCATGGCCAGACGGAGTGCTTCGCCCCTCACCTCCGGCCATGTCGCTTCTCTGGCCTGATCGAGATAGAGCAATGCCTCCTCAATCCCTGCCCTGTGGCGTGCACGTGTCAGGGGTGCGCCTACGCCGGATGTCAAAGCCGTGATGCGCTCTGCAAGGGCCGCTTCGAAATCGACCATCCCCTCGCCTGTCTGAACACTCAACCCCAGCCCCGCTCCGACAGGGGGGTGCAGATCGATCTTGTTGCTGACGATCAGCGCGTCCGGTCGCAGCGGGGCTTCGGCCTCTCCCGCCATGACATGCACGACGAGATCGGCATGTTCCACGTGAAACAATGCCCGTTTTATGCCCTCAGCCTCGATCTCGTCATCGGTCTCACGCAACCCTGCAGTATCGACAAGACGCAGCCTCACGCCATGAAACAGCCAGTCTATGGCAATGACGTCGCGCGTCGTACCGGCACGATGGGTCACGATCGCCGCATCGTAACCTGCCAGATAATTGAGCAGGCTCGACTTGCCGACATTGGGGGCGCCTGCGATCACGACAGTAAGACCTCGCCTGACAATCTCGCCCCGCCTGTCTGACAGATGCCCACGCAGATCATCGCGCAGACCATCCAGCGTGCGCGCTAGTGACAGCTCCACAGCCTCTGGCAGGTCCTCGTCAGGGAAATCGATCAGGGCCTCCTGATGCGCGAGCAGGGTTTTCAGCCGCGCGCTCCAGCCCTCGTAAACCCGACTGAGTGCCCCATCGGCCTGGGCGAGCGCCTGCTGACGCTGACTCTGGCTTTCAGCATCGACGAGATCGGCAATCGCCTCGGCCTGAAGCAGATCGAGCCTCCCCGCCTGAACGGCACGACGCGTGAATTCGCCTGGCTCTGCCGGACGCGCACCGAGTGCCGTGAGCGCCATGGCAACACGGTCGATCACAGCCGGACCCGCATGAAGATGCAGCTCGAAACCGTCTTCACCCGTATAGGAGTGTGGGCCCGGCAGCCATAACACCATGGCATCATCCAGATGGTCGCCGTCATGATGGAGCGCCCGCAAACTCGCGTGGCGCGGTGCAGGCAGACGCCCACGGCATAGTGCCGCCAGCACCTCTTGAGCCCCGGAGCCACTTGCGCGCATGATAGCGATAGCCGCCCGCCCGGTTCCCGTAGCCAGAGCGAAAATCACCTCGCCCCTGCGCTCACCCGGGCGTTCCATCGCGTCAACCATGTGAATTCCTTCTATGCCCCAGCTCTCGCTTCATTCCCCTCTCGGCCCCCTCACACTCAGCGAAGATGAAGGCGCTATCGTTGCCCTCGACTGGGGTTGGGGGCGCGATCAGGAAAAGACGCCTCTCCTTACCCGTGCCCAGACCATGCTGGAACGCTATTTCGACGGCGAGGCAGAAAGTTTCGACCTTCCGTTGGCTCCTTGGGGCACAGCGTATCGCAAAGCCGTATGGCAGGCCTTGCGCGATGTGCCTTATGGCCAGACTGTCAGCTATGCCGAACTCGCCGCAAAAGCTGGCGGCTCAGCCCGTTCCATTGGCGGAGCCATGGCCCATAATCCCATTCCCATCCTGATCCCCTGTCATCGCGTTCTCGGCAAAAGCCATCTGGGCGGATATTCAGGCGAAGGCGGTCTGGACGACAAACGCTACCTTCTGCGCCTCGAAGGGGTTTCGATCTAGCTTTTACAGGACAGCCCCCCCTGCTGTGGTCCGGTTCACACAGGGCTCTACCCCTCATCTGAGAAGGGACAGAACCCTTCGATGTCCAGTGCGTAACCGGGCCTCTCTTCTGAGGACATCATCCGTCGGCAGGGTACGGAATAAAACCCCATAAAAAAACCGCCGGAAGCGTGAGCCTCCGGCGGTTTTTCATGACCTGAAAACCAGATCAGTTGTTCATGGCGTCGAAGAAATCCTGGTTCGTCTTGCTGTATTTCAGCTTGTCGAGCAGGAAGTCCATGGCATCCATCGTGCCCATCGGCGCAAGGATACGACGCAGGACCCACATCTTCGACAGCGAAGCGCGATCGACCAGAAGCTCTTCCTTACGCGTGCCCGACTTGGTGATGTCGATTGCCGGGAAGGTCCGCTTGTCGGCCAGCTTGCGATCAAGGATGAGCTCGGAGTTACCCGTGCCCTTGAACTCTTCGAAGATGACTTCATCCATGCGGCTGCCGGTGTCGATCAGCGCAGTCGCGATAATGGTGAGCGAACCGCCTTCCTCGATATTACGGGCCGCACCGAAGAAGCGCTTGGGGCGCTGCAGTGCGTTGGCATCCACACCGCCGGTCAGCACCTTGCCCGATGACGGAACAACCGTGTTGTAGGCGCGTGCCAGACGGGTAATCGAGTCGAGAAGAATGACGACATCGCGCTTGTGCTCGACCAGACGCTTGGCCTTTTCAAGCACCATTTCAGTGACCTGCACATGGCGTGTCGCTGGCTCGTCGAAGGTCGAGGACACAACTTCGCCGCGCACGGAGCGGGCCATGTCGGTCACTTCCTCGGGGCGTTCATCGATCAGCAGAACGATCAGGAACACATCGGGGTGATTGGCCGAAATCGACGAGGCGATGCTCTGCAGCATCACGGTCTTGCCGGTACGCGGGGGTGCCACGATCAGGGCGCGCTGCCCCATGCCGATGGGCGCCACCAGATCGATCACGCGCGGTGTGTAATCGCGCTGGTCTTTCTTGCCCTTGCCCGTGGGCTGAGGCTCAGGTGTGCCGGTCTGCTCGACTTCCATACGCAGGCGACGCTCAGGATAGAGCGGCGTCAGATTGTCGAAGTTGATGCGCTGACGGACGGCGTCAGGCTCTTCGAAATTGATGGTGTTGACCTTGAGGAGCGAGAAGTAACGCTCGCCGTCGCGCGGAGCGCGGATCTGCCCCTCGACCGTATCGCCAGGGCGCAGGCTGAAGCGACGGACCTGGGCGGGGGAGATATAGATATCGTCAGGACCGGGCAGGTAATTCGCTTCGGGCGAACGCAGGAAACCGAAACCGTCCGGCAGGATTTCCAGCGTCCCTTCGCCGTAAATGGCCTGCTCGTTATCCGCCAGGGTCTTGAGAATGGCGAACATGATGTCCTGCTTGCGCATCGAGGAGGCATTCTCGATTTGCAGCTCTTCAGCATAGGCCAGCAGATCGGCAGGTGTTTTTTTCTTGAGTTCAGCAAGATGCATGAAAAGCGCCTTAGATGGGCTATAGTCCACTGCCCGGAAGACGGAGAGCCGCACCCGTGACAGATGATCGATCGTGAAAGAATGCCCCGTCAGATGGGCCGCAGAAACGGGCCCGACGATGAGCGAAGACGAAAGGGTCTTGAGAAAGGCCGCATAAGTGAAAACCAGCGGCTCTTGCGTCTCAATCTAATGAGAAATAACGCTTTCTGTCAATAGTTCCGATCAGCCGCGCCAAGGCTTCATCATATACTGTCCCGATGTCGTTTCGGACGCCCCGAGCCCCGGAATAATGAACATAAGAGGTGACGCCTTTACACGTTCGGCATAGGCGCCTGAAATCATGGCCGGTGCGCATTGTCCATCCAGATGAAGCGGCTTGGGAAGCGCGATATCGATCGTGCATGGCATGGGTCCGGCTGGGTGACCCGCAACACGATAACCGACATTGCCAGAACCCTGCTGCGCAATCTGCCCGGTAAGCGGGGCTGCCTGAAGCGGGCGGTTATCGGCATCGAGAACGACGAACTCGCCTGAGAGGCGCGCCCCTTCCACCCGGTACCCCATCAGGACATGCGTGGGTTGCCTGCCCGTATAACCGGGGGCCTGGCGAAAATCCGGCGCAACCATGCTCTCGCCCTCATAGCGAAGCGGCTCCCGTGCTAAGCGGTCGAGCGCAGCCTGGGCCTGCTCCGTTGTCGGCTGCAGAACCGGGCGTGCTATGGCCTGAGAGGCCACAAGCCCAAGGCATAGGACAGGAAGGGTCAGAGCGAGGCGGTTCACGATGAGCGATCTCCAAACCAGCCCCGGCGCCAGAATATAAAAAGGGGAACGGCCACCGAGGCAAGCATCAGGCACAAAGCATAGTAATAGCCATAACGCCAATCGAGTTCCGGCATCACCTTGAAATTCATGCCGTACACGCCCGCAAGCAAGGTAGGCGTGATCCCCACGAAACTGACCACCGTCAGCAGCTTCATGCCGTTATTCTGGTCGATACTGATAAAACCGAGCGTGGCATCCAGCAGGAACTGGACCTTCGCCGTCATCTGAACGACGTAATCGCTCAATGAGGCGACGTCGCGCCCCAGAATGCGCAGCCGCATCTGAAGCGTATCGCGAAACTCGAAATAACGCGCATCGCCCAGATACATACCGATGCGATCCACCCCCAGAAGACTTTCCCGGATCGACGATGTCAGATCGCCACTCTCGCCCAGCTCGCGCAGGGTCTGTCGCAGCAATTCGGCACTGCGCACGCGTCGGTTCGGCCTTTTGGCGGCAAAGACCGTACGTGAGATCGCATCGAGCGCATGACCGACATTTTCGAGAATATCGGCAAGACGGTTGACGATCGTCTCAAGCAGATGGATCGTCAGCTCCGGTACGTCGGACAGGGCAAAATCGGCATTATCGGCCGCCAGATCGCGGCTCATGGTTTCGAAGGCGGTATAGCTCGCATAACGCAGCGTGATGAGCTTGTCCGGTGTGATCACCATACCGACTGGCCATGTCGTCAGCACACCATCGACCATGCGCACCAAGGGCATGGACAGATAGATGACATCGCCCCGTTTGTAGTGACGC